>BSUD01000006.1:5493246-5518773 GCA_033239045.1 Fagopyrum esculentum
ATGTAATACCCGGAAAATTTAATTTCCGTTTAATACCCGATCAAACCGGATTCCGATCCGTCAACCTCTATTCTTTTAAATAAAATAAAACAATATTAAATTAAATCATTTTATGTAACCTTGATTCACATAAAATGATAATTTATGTAACCCGTAAATAATTCCGGGTATTTTTGAAAATCGAAGAACGATCCCGTACGAGTAACGATTATTCGTTTCAGCCTTTTGTTTTAATGGGTGAGCAGGCCCTACTAGCCCACTACCCTTCTGCCGGCCCACTAATTACTTAATCCTTATTAATTAAAATTTAACTTAACCTAACCCTAGTTTACCATAATCTTAACCGCCTAAACCATCCCCTACCTACGTACCCTACTTCTCTGGAGTTTGCACGCCACGCCGCACGTCTGAGATTGGACGCCACGCCGCACGTCTTGAGGATTGACACCACCACCGCCTCGCCGGAGACGCCACCAAGACACCGCTCAGCCGGCTACAGACGGATCTCCGGTAAGCCTTCCCGGTTATTCTCCTCTCCCTAATTTCGCCTTATACCTCCTGCGCATGTCTAACCTACCAGCCTGTGCAACGCCTACTTCCCGCGACCTCCGGCGGCGCAACATCGACCCCCTGTTTGCTTCTACCATCCGGAGTATCGCCCGCATCTATTGGCTTCGATTCATCATAGCAGGACGGCGTGAGTTTCGGTTGAAGGGCATACTGAGTCGAGCCGTTTTCCCTCTGAGCGTGATACCCGATCGGAGTCGCAGCCACGCCCTAGCTGCCGGTGAGCCTCTCCTTCTTTCTTTTATAGTCTTCTTGTATACTCGTAACTTAGGAGGTGTGTTGTAGACAGTAGGTAGAATAGAAAGCAGGGTGTTAGTAGATTTGTTGGAGGTAGAGGATTAGTTGGAGTTTAGGAGAGAGAGGTGTGTGGTTTTGGGATGCTAAGTGGTGGTGGTTCGTGTTGGCAGTACAAGTGGGAGTGGGGTAGTTTTGATTTTAGTTGTTAAGTGTTGTTTAGTGGAGGTTGCACTCGGCTCTTTAGATATATATAATATATATATATATATATATATATATATATATATATATATATATATATATATATATAACCCGAACCCGAAATCTAAATCCGAACCCATATGTATACGAGTAGTTTGAGAGTAGTTAGTGGGTTTCATAGTTGCATGCGTTTAGTTTTGACTAAGCATAGTTAAGGCCTTCAACCCGATCGGTATAATTATTAGGCATAAGTATAGTGTAAGTAAAAATATGGGTTAAGTATATAAGTACGAGTTGAGAGTTGTGAAATTATGTAGATATATATAAGTACCAAGTAGTCACGGAATTATATGAGTTGAAGGAAAGAAAGTTAGAGTATATACATACGTACATATACATGTGGAAGAGTGGATGGTTAATCGGGAAAGAAGAGGAGTATTGTTCTTGGAGGAATAGCTTCGAGTTTTAACTTATAACTTAAAATAAACTATCAGAGTGAAACAATTTATGGAAAACAAGTTCTAAAGAAAATTAGTAGAATTCAAGAATAAACTTTGAGAACTTTCGGCACTAAGGGTAAAATGGTATTTTACCGTAAGAGAGCTTTTTTCGTAATTCCTTCGCATGAGGTTGGACATCTGGATGTGATTTTGATTCACATGCCTTATTTGACAGACGTTGGAGTTACCACGAGTACAGACCACGTTGAGACTTGTTAGAGTGTGTTGGATTCAGGTAAGTCCTTGAGACTTACTTAGCTGGTTTCTGGATATTAGTTGGATGATAATGGTTGTGTGTGTACAATGTGTGTTATAATAAATAACAACTTGTTAGGACGACCGTGGTTATATTGTTTTAAGGCCCAAGTGTATGTATAACGGGCCGTGACATCACTGCCCAGCTCTGACAGGAGACTGGGAGGTTCTCTATACCCAGACCATACAGATACACGGTGAGATGCATCGGATCCACTCCTGATGGGTACACGGGGGCGGAGGCGAGGTTTGGGAATCCCTCGTGCCACAAAATAAGTATCATTAGAGTGAATGACTTAAATGAAGATAATAAATGGATTGTTTGAAAAGCATGATGAGTGTTTATTATTTTTATGTGTGTGTGTGCTATTATTATTCTGCTGATATTTAGATAACTAGCTAACGGTTCTTGTTGTTGTTGTTTTAGATTTACCGCAGGTTAGATCAGCAGCTGAGTGATCCGGAAGTAGTGGTCAGCCGGGTCTCCGTACTCCTTAGAATGGGGTTGGGGTTGTTTGTCTTTCCTTTCTTTTGGTTAAGACAGTTGATCTTCTCTTTTGTTTAAGTACCGTAGGCTGCTAGACAGTGTTGCATTCATTACTATAAAAACATGAGTTTATGAATTTCGGTTTCCTTATTTGTGTCTTGTTGCAAGATCCTAGTATTGTTGTTGTCAAACTGAGGTCGGGACCCATTGTGAGGTCCTAACCAGTAATACTCCGGGTTCTGAGAATTTGGGGTGTTACAATAAACGAGTCAAATTTAAATATGTCGATGTTCGGCTCGTTTGGCTCGTATGATACCCCTAATCCCATTGATCAGCAAAAAAAAATTGAATATGGAAGGCAACATACGCCGTCGATTGAAACAGATCAACGACAGAGAACTAGATGGGTGACAACACACGGATCACATCTTCCACCCGTCCGATTGACTTGCTTTGAATAATTAATCCAACGGCCGTGATAGTTTCCCCCAAGTATTTTCCCGCTCCTATTTAAAACCCTAAATCGTCTTATTCCTCTTCATTGGCATTTGTCATTCAATCTCGATATTATCTCGCCCTTTTCTGGATCTTGGTTTACCATTTCTGTTGAACTACAAAAATGTCTGGGCGTGGTAAGGGAGGAAAGGGATTGGGAAAGGGTGGAGCAAAACGACACCGTAAGGTATTGAGGGATAACATTCAGGGGATCACGAAGCCCGCCATTAGAAGGCTAGCAAGGAGAGGTGGTGTAAAGAGAATCAGCGGTCTCATCTACGAGGAGACTAGAGGAGTGCTGAAGATCTTCCTTGAAAATGTGATTCGTGATTCTGTTACATACACCGAGCACGCTAGGAGAAAAACGGTGACGGCCATGGATGTTGTCTATGCACTCAAGAGACAGGGCAGGACTCTGTATGGATTTGGTGGTTGATTTAAGCTAGCGTTTATTTTCCTGTAATTTCTGTATTGTACATCGTTTCTTGGTTTAGGAAGCATTTTCATATAGCTCTGCTGGTAACCTGTTATGTAATTGAACTCGGTGTTTCAATGGATTTTTATTATGCAACTTTGCTATTTTGCTGTTTTGAATCTTACTAAATTATTAGGTCTGTTTGCCACTTGATGTTTATGTACCTTTGTTCAATAAATCTGCAATCTAGCAATATTGAAGATGGCCAGGAAAGAGAAGACATACTTTGTAGATGGATATCTCAAGATTGCTGCAAAGTATACTGAAGAGGATGATTTCCACCTCCTGGATGGTGATTCGGTGAAAGTTACTTTCATGAATACCAGTTTTGACTACGAAGCTTCAACTTTCTGCGGTCAACTTACATGCAGGGAAGAATTGAAACTTCAGTGGTCAGTGTACATTCTTCTTCCAAATTCAAAAGACGGTCTTAGTAAACTGTATGCTCAGAGCCTGGCTTTCTAAACCGTCACATACGGATGGAAAAGTTGAAATGGAGATGGTGGATTTTCTGAAGGCCTTTTGGTACCAAGAGTCATCGATTGATGTAAGGAACATGGGACTTTAGCTTCTGCCATAACAAGAGGAATGGTATGTGGATGTGCACCTGTAATAATTACTTGTAATCCATTAATTATTTCGAACTCTTGTAACCCTTGATATGATGTTTATAATCTAACAAAAACTTCAAGAAAAATTCATCTTAAATCTCACATGGTATCAACCTAACTACATCCTCTCTTCAGGCACTTTCTTTCCTACTGCCGGCACATGTGCATCTTGTCATTTGTTTGCCACATGACCTCTCAATCTCGCCGATAACCATGTTATGCACCCCTTCACCGTTTAATCATGAACAAAGACAAGAAAAATTTGTTTTTATTCCGCCCTTGGGATCTCCAACAACGACAACAACCCCTTCCTTGTTCTTGATCATGACACTCCCCATGCCTCTTGGGTTACCTTGTTTCACATCACTGCCAAGGCTGACAACGTCTTGGATCATATCTATATTACTTACTTAAACAAAGGACACTACGTCCACGTGTCAATTAACTAGGTATGCCACATAGGATTTTTTCTAAAATATTTACTAAAATGCCATTCTATTTAAATTTTGTGTTATTCATCTTATTAATTAAAATAAAAAGATTTTGTTAACTAACTAGCTAAATTAATAAATTTTAAAATACTTTTAAAATATTTTTCGTAAATTCTAAGTAAATTTTCAAATAAAAAAAATATATGATAACCAACTAGCTGCTAAATTAACAATTTTATAATATTTAACTAACTAATTGCGATTTTAATTAATCTCTAAAGTAATTAATAAATTATTATTATTATTATTAATTATTTTGATTATAATTTTTATAATAGATCCTAACCACCAGAATTTATATTAAAAAGTTTAAAATTCATTAAATTTTTTTTATTAAAATCTCCAAATATCACGAGAAAATTGATTCAAATTTCTAACCACCACAATTTATAAACAATATTCTCATTAAAATGTGTACAATATTGTACCTATTTACCCATGTACTATATTATACTATTTTGGTTTTTAAAATTCAAATTTATTTTATTTTTTTTGTAAATTTGGCTGGATATTAATATAAAAAATCTATATAACTTACTAAAACTAAGGACGCTAATGCCACATGTCAAACAAAGAGGGATGCCACATCAGCCTTTTGGTGAAATATTTACTAAAATGCCATTGTTATTAAAAAATATATTTTAATTTTAAATAGTTAAAAAATTAACCTCAACTTACATTTTGGTATTACGTAATTTAAATCTAAATTTTTTAATCACAATTTTTAAGAAAAATATTTATTTCAAATATCAACAATTGAAACAAAAAGATTTCAGTAACCAACAACTTAATAAACCTATAAATTTCGAAATATATTCTAAAAATATATTTTTACTGTTATTTATATCATTTATAATTAATTATATGTATTTAAACACAGATATACATTTTTTAAACTGTAAGAAACAATTTTTTTTTTGTAACTTTGTTTTATTCATCATATCAATTGAAACAAAAAGATTTTGTTAAATTAGTAAATATAAAAAATAATTTCAAAATTTTTTCATAAACTCTAACTTCTTTGCTAAGTTTTTTAAATAAAACAAGATTTTGTTAAACAACTAATTGCTAAATTAATAAATTTAGAAATAATTACTAAAATTCCATTTTCTAATATCTAATTGTTAAATTATTTTAATCATAAAAGTTAATATTACTAAATTTTAACCAGGTATACAGTCAACTTAAGTTCGTCCAAAACCTGTTTCTGTGATTCATTTTCAACAAACAAAGTCTACTTCTTCCTTTCATTCCCCAACGTATCAGATTCAAAGCAAAACCTTTTCAATTGCATTTGAACTTGTCCCAAACCTCTTTCTTCTATTCAATCACCAACTCCTCCGATTTCGCATTTTCAACCAACAAAGCATACCTTTTTATTTTGTTAACAAATAAGATAACTACTACTATTGTTAATAAATATTAATGGAATAACAAAATCTAATCCTTATCTATTATAAAAATATTATAAACTATTTAAGCATTTATTTTAAAACAATTAGTAAAAATTTATTGTGATTCGATATTATCGGTTCATGTTAAAATCGTTATCTAAACTAATTTACGTTATTTACGGAAAATGTATCTGACCGTATATATATGCCACGTTCATTTACAAAATTTTTATTGTTGATCTAATTCGTAACAAATTCTACTCATTTCAACCTTATAAATTAATACCATCGGAAACCATATTTTCATTGTTTGCTGCTCTTCCTAGATCAAGTCTATCTCTGTAAATCATCGGAAATCATTTTTCATCGCTTGCTGCTTCTTTAATCTCTTAAATTTGACATGTTCTTTCAAGTTTCTATCCTACATGATTTGTTCCCTTTCTTTTGATTTTATTATTATTATTATTATGATGTGTTAACTACAAGATGAAGGGATAACTATTTATTAATTTGGATGTGTATATTGGTGTTGCTTTGATTTGTGCTAATTTGACTACTTGTAAGTTTCAGTGTATCGGGATCCCTCTCCTAGAGTCCTAGGCTTGGACGGCCTATTTGCTTGAAAATATGAGCTTCTATATATACTCAAATGCTATGACTGAAGGACATCAGAACCACAACCGTTTATGTTGATGAGGGTTGAGAAGGAGAGGGTTGAGAAGGAGAGAGGATAACATGATAGAGATTTGCAAGAGCAAGAGATCGAGATAAGAGCTAGCACAAGAAGCGTTGTAAGGCTTTTCAATCTACTCAACCGTTTGTCGCTTTTGTTCCTCCTACATCAAGCTCCAACAATGTGTTTCCTCCTACATCAAGCTGTAATGTAAGTTGGAGGATACCATTTGAAGTGAAGGCAACGACCTATGTCTATGTAAATATATATCATACTTCATCCGGAAAAATACTAATATTGGGTTAAATCTTTCTTCTACTCCTCCATTGACGATGTTGTCGTTCGAGTTACCGATCTCTCCGGTGTCCTAGCTGTGTAGTACATCGTCGAGTTACCAATCTCTCCGGTGTCCTAGCTGTGTAGTACATCGTCGGTTTCGTCTTTGTCATCGAAATTGTCGATGAAGATGCAAAGGTTTTTGCAAAAGAGGAAGGACGGACAATTAGTGACCTCGCCTTATGAAAATACGATTACTAGAAATTAGAGTAGTGTGATGAGATGTTTTGTTGTATCTTTATTTTGTCACCTAATTATTTAGTTGAGTGTTTGATTAGTTTGGTGTTGTGTGATATGACTTTCCGTTTTCTAAAATGTTTTTTTGGTTATTTCCCCTTCTCATTCTCAACAAAAAAGCACCATCTAATTGTAATTATCCTAATCTATATGGGAAATGTTTATGCAACCAACAAGTATACAAGAATACAATACAACCCATAGAAACGAAGATCGGACCGGCATGTTTTTTGGTGCTACCTCAAATACACTATTAACGGGAAATCATGAGCTCTAAATTCATATTTATTATTCATTTCGATTTTGAAGTTTTGAACGAGTATCCATTTTTAAATCAAATTAGGAGTATCATCATTCAATACTATTAATAATTTTATGTTTGATTGTTTACAAATTTTGGATAATTAAAAAAAGTGTTCATCATTTTAAAATAAATCATCATAGAAAAAAAGTAGAATGATCGATCAGATTCATTAAAAAATTGCTAAAGGCTAATCAAGTTAGCAAATGATTTATTATTCTTAATCTCATATATTATATTTTTAAACAACTTCAAAAGTTGAAATAATTTTTAAAATTTAAATTTAAAAAATTCAAAAATATATTTTTTGTCATTATAAATCTTTTTTTGTATGATCGATTTAAACGTATTCCAAAATGTATATGTTTAAGTAGTTGAATTTATAGACAAAGGCAATCTATTTTTCAAACAGTAGAGTTAAACAAATTTGAAAAGCTAAAACTTTTTTAATAGTCAATTCAAAAAAAACCTAAAATTTAAATATATATATTTTAAGTATTCTTTCGAATTGCTTTAGCAAATCCAAATTTAGATTTTTAAATGAATAATTTAAGACAAATCCGAAAATATAAACCTTTTTATTTATTTTACAAAAATTCAAAACTCTAAAAAATATAGCTAAACGTTATATTATATAATGTAATAAGTTTTTATTTAATAAATAAATTAAATGTCATAAACGAATAAATATTAATATTATTTTAGTCATGTCTACCAAAATATTTTAATTAATAGCATCATCTAAAATTGTGGCTCATTTTGGCTCCCTAGATGTTTCTCTAGACATTATATTTTATAAAATGAGGTTTTCAAAGGATAATTATTAAGATCTTATTTTATTAATTTTTATATTTTTAAAGTATTTAGAAATTATGTTTGAAAAAGGTGGATAAGAAAATAATTTTCAAAAAGGGTACCAAATGTAACATCATTCATACTTATTAAGTTCTCATTACCAAAGTTGAAACTATTTAATAGACAATCCCTTATGAAAAAAGGAAAAGTGTAATGACAAATATAATTCATTCTTTGTCTCCTCATATTCTTAATTTTGCATATAAGTATTAACAAATTTATTTAAATCTATTATTATTATTATATATTTATGTATATTAATAGATTATTAATTCAAACACATTATTATTTATTGAAATAAAAAAATAAAAACAAACCCGTGCATGGCACGGGCACTAAACTAGTTGACAAATAAATTGCTAAACTTGAGGAGATCAATGAAGAGTTATGGGATCAAGTTGACGTTACCGTTCTTCGATGGATATATAGTACGGTTTCGAAAGACATTCTTCTTTAAATCCTCGACCCCGATGACTGAGCTCACCAAGCATGGAGACGAATCAAGGAAATTTTTCAAGAAAACAAAAACACGTGTACCATGTATCTTGAACATGAGTTCACAAATTGCGAGTAGGCTTCCTTTTCCTCCATATCTGCTTATTGTCAACACCTCAAAGCCTTGTCCGATCAACTTAAAGACGTGCACTCGCCTACCACGAACAATCATCTTGTGTTACAAATCTTGTGTGGTCTTCCTGCCAAGTACAATGCCTCTGCAAGCTACATTTAGCAATCAGATCCTATTCAGACTTACCAAATGGCTAGACCGCAATTAATTTTAGAGGAAACTCGTATGATGAGGCAAGTTGTTGCTGCCAAGGACAAAACGATCTCACCGCAACCAATTCGGCTCCACCGTCTTCCCATAACCCTACTTCTGGATCCGTCTCCTCGGCGGGATAGGACACCATTGCGTGAGGATGTGGTCGTGGGCACATGGGCAAGAACCGACCACAAGTCCCAAACCAGCAATTGCCATCCGTTTGTGTTTCACCTACCATATAGATGGCTTCAGTAACCGACCACAAGACCGACCACATTTTAAAGAATTATGACCTGGATAATAAGAGCATTGCGGAAGTTATTTTGGACCTTAAAGGAACAATCACATCTTCTGAATTAAGGTTATTTACTGTCGTTTGGTGGAACATTTGGATGATACGGAATCAGTTCATTTTTAACCAAACAATGTTTTCACAAAATTTGAAAACATTAGCTCTAAAACAGATTGCAGAATGAGAACAAGCAAACAACTATGTGAATAATAATGACACAAAAACCAAGAAACAAAAAAGAAAAACTAAAAATATAAAATGAAAACGCCCAGAAGAAGGCACTTTTTAACTCAATTTTGACGCCTCGCAAAACTCTTCGAAGAATTTCTCTTTTGGTTACAATATTAGAAACCATTGCGGTGTCCCAATTGCTAAGCAAAAGCACTCGCTCTTAGAAAGGGCCTACAAAAGGCCAAAGGGCTAGGAGTGAATTTCATTATGATTGAAGGTGACAATTTGATGCTCATCATAGATATCTCAAATTTGATCTCGGGATTCTCTAACTACCTAGCACAAAACATTTATATATAGGGAAATCAACACAATTGCGGACAAGATTGCCATGCACGAACACAACATCGTTCTGGACGTTAATGTCATTGAATATGTTCAACACCTCTTCCGTAAGGATGCTTTCGGTCGATCGGTTTTCAGGACTGATCCACCGTATTTTCTTACCTATGTATTAAAGAAAAAAAGAATGCATACAATGTGGCGAAAACAACTCCAACTTCCCTTTCATATGCCACATCCTTCGTCAACTCACTAATAGCTAGCTGGACTTTCTTTTTTGCTTGTACATACATGACTTGGCTGGATTTGCGCCAAAGTTTATTGAGAAGAACTAGAAGACGATGATCGAAATTCGAAACTATAGTGCATCTCTGATCTCTTAATCTAGTTTAACCCTACTTGTGCACATACACATTCACAACCAAGTAACTCACTTCACTATATTGGTACATTAAAAATGAATAGCACACGAGTAATATACTAAATTTGTCAGATGTAAGTAGTATTTTACGTATACTTTAAGCGTATACTGCGTCTGTATCATACAAAACCTAATCTTAGAAGGGAAAAAGATAACATGGAAGCACACACGAACATATTCTTCTTCGTGTCAAGCAATAACGATGTAAGTGGTCATACTCATGAATTAACCTCTCAAACCAAGGACAAACTATATATACATATATATACCAAATTACTACTTGATTATTTATCAAACATTAATGATATTGAAAAGATCTGATATAAACATCCCGCGTCTAGCACATTCTTTTCTGTTAATGAGCACTTTACGTTATGTCAATTCAAACATGCTAAACATCGATAACTAAGAGTACTTAACCTTCTTAATCATCGATTGGTCCTCTCAGCGATACTTGTATTGTGGTCGATAACCAGTTAACGGCGTAGTCATCTTGTATATCTGGGAAAGAGAAGCATACTTCTTCAGTCTCTTCCTCGGCCTCTGATTATCCTCTCTCTCATCACAATGTACATCGTCATTCTTGTCAACTCGTCCAAATATCTCTTCAATTTTCATCCTGATTGCCGAGCAAGAAGAAGAAATCTCGTTCCTCTCCTCGCCTTCTTCTTCGTCATCAAAATCTTTCTCGGTTCCTATTCTCCGGTTGCAGCAATCAGTACTGGTGGTGGTGGTGTCGTAACAGTCGCTGTGGTCGCTCAGCTGTACCAGTTGCTTGGCGGCGGCCATCTCCGAGCGAGAGAAGTATGAATCGGAGATATCTTCCAGGTCGATTTCAATCTTCAGGTATTGCGACTCCATTGACGCTAATTGATCGAGAGGTCGGTAGTTTTTGATGGTTTTCTCTTTCTCCAAGCTCGCATTACTGAAATTTGTGGAGGTCGTGTTGTTGAGAGCTTGCGATTTCATGGGATTTGGCGTGTTAGAGGGAGTTATTTGTTTGAAATGGGGGACCGGCGAGAAGTGTGATGGTTGATGCATGGAAGCTGTGATTCTGTGAAGAAATTTTCAAGCCGGAGGGTTTTGCTTCGAAGGCTCTGGATAGATAACGCGTCTAAGTCGGTTTCTTTTATTTTATCTTTTATTGGGTAGATTTTATTATATTATATTGTTTTTTAAATAAAATAATCAATTCTTAGATAACTATATGCATCATCACGTATCGCGTGTTGGTTGGACTTGGACAACACGTTAGCGATATATTACACTTTAGGGTCTCTTTAGGCAGATATTTCCATATTAGTTCCCAAAGAAAATAGTTTACCGATTCCTTATGACTATGTTTGGAACTTTCCTCGTAGATTTTAGTTTTACGTCAATCGTAATTTTTTACACAAGTTTACAAGATTGAAGAGCACTTGTTGAATTGGCCCCGTGTAGCCAAAAGCAAAGTGAACTGGGCTGGGCTGGACCCACTAGTCCAGTAAAGGGCCTTTGAAGAGTAACTTGTGGTTGGGCCCATATAAGCTTTTCATAGCTCTGGTATCCTCATCACATCAGACCGTGGATGCACAAAACCAATGTTTATTTCCTTTTTACACAAGTTTGTGCGACCAAAATAAAAAAGATACAGTACAATTCACTCAAACACACACCAACTCTCCTAGCTCAAACATACTATCATTTTCTTCTTTGAAGAGCAAAAGGCTCATTTACTTGCAACAAATTCTCAAACTTGTGTGGTAGTGTATAGAATAGAATCATCACTCTAACAGCTGCGGGAGAGGTCTTCCCTCCAAGAAGGACTTGAAAAGAATCAGAGACCTCTCGGGTTGCGAGAATGGAGCTTCATGAGAAGCTCCTCTTATGGTTGCAAATGATAGTATGTTTCCATACACTTCAGTCCATCCTCCAACCTACAAACCCAAAAATCTTACATAATACTTACTGTCAAATTTTAACACACTCACTTACTCAGGGTCTTAAACTTCACCTGTTGCCCTGCAAACCAAGCCCGGTAGCTGCTCGATGTCTTCAGTCCGAGTCTCTTCGCCAGTCGGTGCACAAGGGTCCGGCTTCCAGTCAATGGGATTACAGAATCTTGATCCCCACTGTAAGAAAAGATTTACTGTCTCATCTTCATTCTTCAGTGAAAATACCAAGTTCAAAAGAGTTTCTTCAGTATTACCTATAAACCATGACCGGAATTCCTCTCTTGACAAGTGAACCCACAATTTGTATCGTGGGTATCTCCACGTCTAGAAGCTGGTAGTCCAAAATGCTGGGGCTAACTTACAATTGTTAGTAAAACGAAACTCTAATCAACAGGCTATGAATTTACTACACCCACCTGCCGCAAACTTCCCATTTACGAACATTAACAAGACGTGCATGAAGAGCCTGCTGAACATCCTGCCTGTTCAAGTAATTCACAGTCTCATCTTCCACACAAACATCAATCTTTTCACTTTTGGATTCCTGCAATACATTTAAAAACAATGAATGACATAACCTGAATTCATTTCTTTCAAGTTCTATAATCATTTACCTGTGGACTGATAATCTTGGACTGTGAAAGAATGGAAGATATGCAGACGTCAAGTGTGACGTCATAATTGTCAACAAATCTGCTGGTTTCTCTGCTCACTTGGCTCATCACCTCAGAGCATATTGGGGAAACAGATCCTCTATAATACTCTCCAACATACCGAGAATAATTACACATAGAAGTGAACATATTGTATGTTGAATCTGATATTAACCCATGAGACCAAAAGTATTCTGCCCTTGAATTGAAATCTGTTGCAAACTCCAATACTGGATTTCCTAGCTGTCACAAATAAATCTCCATTACTTATTTCTTTTGAACTGAAAGAGGTTTAATTTTGTTTGTTTTGTTCTATTACTTACAGCAATTCCTTTCAAATTGAATAATTTCTTCCTTTGGTTGAACTCCACCATCAGCTTTGCTAGTTGGGGAATATAGTGCCCTGCACATATCATTAATATGTAAAACACATTTTTGGTGTGAAAATAAAAAAAACAAAGCTTTTACCAGCATAGCTTTCTCCGGTGATGAACAAATCTCTGTGTTTGTACTGTGGAAACTTGTCAAACCACCTTTGCAAGAAAATCAAGTTGTCTCTTGCTTTCAATTTTTAAAACAGGAAGAAAAAAAGAATAATCAGTATAAAAAAACAGCACAGTGTCTTAAATTAAAAAGAAAAAAGTGCTTTTTCATTTTTTGTAATCTTTTTGCCAAAAGATGCTGGTCAAGTTCTCATCTTTACCGGCAGACATAAGAATTAACCTTTGAGATTCTTGTGATTATACCCAAAATAGAACAAGATCTCAAACTACTAGAAAAATTCTTGATAAGAAGATCATACCAGTGACTAAATCACTGACTCCATCATAGGAAGACGTATCATTAGCATATGAGAAGCCAACTCCAACAGGTGTTTCCAGATAAAGTATATTTGCTTCTGTAAATACTTTCCATGTATTAGTAATGTTATTGAAGACGATCAATTGATGACTAAGTAAAACAAAAATTTACCTTTGTTCCAACTGTATTCATTCTTCACTAAGAAGTGGCCTTTTGGTCTAAAAGGTCCATTTTCAGAGAATGCACCAACTCCAAGGGAAGAACACCCGGGTCCTACGCCAAAGCAAACATGCATTTAAAGCTTAAACATCGACCTAAAAGTAATTAATTTGATCATCATACATCAAGAAAGCAAGAAATACCCACATTAGGAAATCATGTGATTCTATCCATTCTAACATTGGAATGCTGAAAACGAAGAAAAAAGGCGTTTTGCTGCATACCTCCATTAAGCCAGATTACAAGAGGCTTAGTAGCAGCATCAAGCTCAGCTTCTACAAAGTAGTAAAACAAAGACTTGTGCTTTCGATAATCCACATTGACATAGCCAGAGAATTGTTGAAACCCAACTAAGGGTTGGCCTGGCAACTGTGAGATTTTGTCAGTTAGAGATGGTGATGAGCTTCCAATACCAATCAAGAAGCAGATTTGAAGCCCCATTGATATGGCTACTACCCATTTAGAAGAAGAAGCAGACATTGCTCATTCAACTGGTTTGAACTTTGAAAAGAAAGGAAAAAGAAAGCAATTGGCAGTTGCAAGTGTTTAGCTGGGGTTGGAAAGTGTATGGTGGGTGGACTAATAATCAATGGCTGGTCTTTTTTTTTTTTTTTTTTTAATTATGATTGCTTGCAGCTCTATACTTTCCTCTTTTTAGGTTAAAAAATTGATTATTTTGAAACCTGTAATATAAGCTTGGAGCTCAGACATACATAGAGGAATGGGCTGAAACTAGGGAAGGAGAATGTTGTTGTCTCTATGGATTGCTTTCCTGGGGATGAGCAAGTAGTCTTCCTCTCATAGTTGTATTTTGAGTAAATAGCACAAAACAACCCTTAAATATATGGATTTGCAAAAAATTGCCCCATAGTGGAATTAGTAGGAAATCATCCATTCAATATAACAATCTATAAAACAACCCCTTGTTAAGTATAAAGTTTGCAAAAATCACCCATTAAAATAGAATTTGCAGAATTGATGACTAAGTAAAACTTTTATATAATGGACAGTTTTCGGTAATATTTTATTTTGATGGGTAATTTTATGTAAGTTTTCATTACTTGACATGTTTGCAAAGGTGATTTTCTGCAATTTTCATATTTATTGGATAGTTTGTGATATTTTATAGTGTAAAATGAGTTTTGGTTGCTTCTATTATCACTATTTCTTTGGATAATACTAGTTTGGAATGTAGCAACTCAAAGCTCATGTTTTGTAAGCTAAAGAAAAGGCTAGTTAGTTAACCATATATCATTGTCTCTTCCTTTGTCTCTAGCTACCAGTCATTGCATACCTCCTTAATTTCTGAAAAGTTCCTAATTTGATAATATTACTTTATGCCATGCCTCTTAAGAAAAAATTACCAAGAAAAACCAGTCCTTGTAGAGTTGTAGGTAGGTGTGTAAAATATTACACATAGGGAAGTATAATGTATAATAGTATCCAGATTTGGCTTAAATTCATCTTTATGTACTTATGTGGATTGAAATTTGTTCTCTTTGACATTTTGTATAAAAAGCCTAAAAAGGCTTCTCTTTTCATAAATAATAAAATATATAAGGAAGATGGTGGTGGGTCTCTGCTACCTTTACATACCCACACTAACACACCTTCATCATCACCTTGCATATGGACCATATGGTCCCTCTAAGCTTTATTTTTGAACTTTTTAATACATTTTTTTTTTGTAAAAAGTTGGAATTCTTTTTCATGAACTGCCAAGAGAAAAGGCTCAAATTGAAATATTTTTACTCCCAAGGAAGAGCTGAAAAAGAGAATAAGGAATTTCTAAACAGGGTTGAGATTGACACATCCTTATCATGGTTTTGGTTACATCACAAAAGAAGTTAGAAGTGTCAAACTCCGATACATACGGACCGGTAGAGCGGGGTCAGGCTCGGAGTGTCCCCATCTTTTGATGTGGGATCTTATTATCTCCAACACGCCCCTGCAAGTGCAACTAGAGGATATAGACCGAGTTGCACTTGTCCATAGGTTAGGATCGCGAGCCGAATTGAGGCTAACCGCTCTGATACCATGTCAAAGTCCGATACAGATGGACCGGTAGAGCGGATGTCGTGTGCATGCGAGTGCACATGCGCATTAGGTCCAAGCCCAACATATAAACCCGGCGAGTTTCCATCCTAAAACCAATTAACAATAGGAGGAGTAGCCCACGGCTCGGAGTGTCCCATCTTTCGATATGGGACCTTATTATCTCCAACAAGAAGTAGTACTGCTACAGAGATTATGGTTCAATTAGTAGAGGCTGAATCACTTTCGGGCAAGGACAAATTTGTTTTATTTCAATATATACTTCCAAAGTTCCAAGCTTTATACAAAATTTACACTTCTACTGTGTATTGTTCTCATAAGCTATCACAGCACTGGACAAGTAGTATCCCACAGGTGTAATGAATTGATTACTCATCTGAATCTTCTCAGTGATGCAGTAAGTGTTTGTTGTCCCCATAAAAATGTGACTCTTACAAGTTTTTTTTATTTATTTGTACTATAGTTTGCCATGATGATGATGATGCTCATTTACTAAGACATTGAATTTCTCAGGAAATCTTAACTTCATCATTACATTACAATTTTTGCTTGGAATTCACCATTTTTGCAGTACAAGGATGGATCTCTTGATTTCAGCCTTTGACTGTATGGTTTTTATTTTAATATGAATTCAAAAAAAGCCCAGCAAACTTTTCACTGAGTTACACCAGCATGCGGTTTACACATCTATCTAATCTTTACCTATTCCATGGGCTTTGTATCTGTTAAATTTTTGTGTTTTTCCAAATGTAGATGAACACAAAAAGTGAATGCCATTGAGGGAATATTAACACAGCAGAAGGACAAAGTGTCATTTTGCTGGCTGATTCCGATGAGTAGACTTGACAATGTAAAAGTGTGTTTTTACTGTGATTATACAAAGTCACAATATCCATCATTGTTCTTTTCACTTTCTTCATGTATATTGGCATGTAACTTGTCTTACTCCTTGTTTGTGCTACAATAATGTCTACAATTTTGTAGGTGAGTGATTTCAATTATACTATGGACAAATTTAAGCTACGGATTTTAAGCTACACGTTCCAAAATATGATGGTTAGTCACTTTATAAAATTGATTTTTTGACTTTTGTATAAATTTATAAATGAATTGTTAAATAAAAATGATAATATATATAATTTTATAGTAATTAACTAAAGGTTCATGAAATGTAAATTGGTTAAAAATCTATATAATATATGAACTTTTCAAAATTATAACTAATGACCAGTTTATATTTATTAACTAAAGATTCATATTTCATAAATATTTAGGTTAAGAATCTGTAAATTATCACGAAAATCTCACCTTACATGAAAACAAACCTTATTGTGCTTGTTTAATTCTTCTAAATGAATAATTATCGAAGTAATGTTGTTATTAGAATTTTAATGATAAATTGTTAACTATCAATATATTAGGATAAATTTATCACTTGAGTAAGTCAATTCTACTTTTGATATTTTTTTAGAGATATTCCTCTTTGTATCCAGAAGGTATTGTTTTTTTTTTTTTTTGGGTATCTACAAGTTTTTAAAATTTCTCTTTTTATCATTAATGAAAATATTTGTTCAGTACATGTTCCCTTTTTATCTTTAGTTAAAAAAAATATAATTTCTTTATCAAATTTTAATGCATGAGTGTGGAGTGTGGTGCTATAGTGTAGGAAGGGCCGTAATATGAGACAAGCTATTTGAGCTTTGCTTGTGTTAGGCTAAAGTTCAGTTCAAGCTCGTTCATTTTTTAAACGTGTCGAATATGAACACATTTTAAAGCTCGTATATAATTTAGGTTAGGCTCGGGCTTGACTCATGTATAAATGAGTCGAGCTTGACCATGTCATCGCTGGGCTCGTTCGGCTTAAATAACACTATGAGGGAATTATTTAATCCAAGCTACTCGGACTCGGCTCGTTCGGGTAAAACTAGGCTTGTTCGGCTAAAATAAAACTATAAGGGAATTATTTAGTCCAAGCTACTCGGGCTCGGCTCACATTCGGCTCGTCAAAAGCTCGGCTCGAGCTCGTTCATTTTCTAAACGAGCCGAATCTGAAAACACTTTAAAGCTCGTATAAAAATTTACGCTCGCTTATAAATCATTTTATTTGTAGTACAAGTTAAATTGTCTTAAATAAGAACTTGATAAATTACGAGTTCAAATTATAATTGATACACTATGCAAGTAGGGATGCACATGTTCAAACCGGACCGGACCGGAAATTACGGCCCACTCCAATCTTGGACGGTAATGTTCCGGTCCAGTCCAGTCCGGAGTCTTTTGACCGTTAATTTACACTTTAAATATTTGTAATATGAAGAGCATCCGGTTCGGTCAGGTCCAAACCCAGACCGGACCGGATTTAATCCTAAAAAATTAATTTTTATTTAAAAAAATAGAACGGTCCCGACCGGACTGTATTGGACTGAATCGTAACGGTCCAGTTTGGTCCATGAACCGTTTCACACAAGCAGTGAAACGGTCCAATCCGTGAGTTTACGGTCCGGTCCGGACCATTTAGACAACCCTAATTGCAAGACACATTATTTTTTTTAAATAATAATAATAATCATAATAATAATAATAAGAATAATAATAATATTTATTATTATTATTATTATTATTATTATTATTATTATTATTATTATTATTATTATTATTTGTAGAATCGTCATTTTCCGTGACGTCTCATCGTATTGAAAAGATTAATATCTTAGTGTCAGATTTAAAGTTATATAAAATGAAAGTGAGTTTTTTTAATCGTAGTGAGGTGTTAATGTTTTGTAAAAGATGTGTAATAGCCATCATCGGTTAATTATTGAATCGAGAAGAGTTAAAATTGACAATGGTTATCAAGAAATTTAAAAGATACTCACTACCTACAATTTTGGTTGTAGAAAGGTTATGATAAACTCTACAAACAATTTTAATGTATAAAATATCATCTCACCTAATTTTGCGAAAATATAATCGTGTTAATCCCAACGGGGTCGGAGCCGGAATAGGAACGTGAACCTCTAACCTTATCTCCGCCCCATGTGGAGAATGCCGTTTATCCTCATCCCCGTTCCCATCATTATTAGTTTTACCCGTCCCATGACCATGATCCCCATTGAGAATAAGGATTCTCTGTCCCATTAACACCCCTAAATATGATAGTCAAAACTACAAACAACCATCAAGAACTAAAATAGTTAAAATAGGTAATTCAATGTGATAACGAACTAATATGACAATATCAAGTGGGTAAAAAAGGTGAATTAATGTGTAAATGACGCCCTAACCACTTATGTTTTAGCACTGCGGTAGATTATATAATAATAACGCAAGAGAGCAGGCGAGGTAGCACTTTACCCTACAACAGAGCAGGGAGGGCGTGAAAGACAGCACAGCATGGGGAATTATATTTCAAGATTTGCCCCATCTACTTCTCAATCTTCCATAGTGCCCACAATCGATATGTTTTAATCTCTGTGCTTTTCAGATGCACTAACTGGTTAAAAAAAACAAAACCATCACTTCTAAAATCAAAGCTAACATATGGTCAACTGATATTCACATAAACACTTACATGGTACTTGCACAAACTGTCCTAAAAGAAGTGAACCAAACCAATACTCAGTTGGTCTAGGCTCGTTTATACATATACTCTTGCTATTTTTTTATATTTTCTATCTTACATGATTTGACAGTTTGTTTTCACTGTATTGACAAAAAAACAGCCAGCAAAAAAGATGTTTTTATTATAAACAAGTGAAGGATTATGATCAATCATGGGATAGTCGATTATGAACAACTTCCTGATACTGAGGATTACTTAAGAATCTCATTTGTTGCCATTGGACAAAGTTAGATCTTAAATTTCTCTGCGAGATGCTTGCCATAGTTGTTGTTCTATTCCCAGCTTCCTCAGTTCACGTAAACCGCGTTCCACTGTTACATGTACCATAGTAGTTAGAAACTCAAAGGATATGGGTGCGATATATGAGTTAAAAGTTGTAGCCGTGTTACGACCACACACATTAGCATATGCACTGTTTTTCTTTCTTGGACAATTCGTACGGTATGAGAGGGACAAAATGTATAATGACAAATTCTTATCTTATGATGACATCAGTTAAAATCAGCTGCAGTACTTGCATTGGCTAAAGCTGGCTTAAGATATAAATCTAATTCAGTTGATCACATTTGAAAAGTGGATTAAAGAATACCATCAACAGCATCATGAGATGTTGCTGAACACCCACTTCGGCTGATCCAATATTGGAGCTTTTCTGCAGCGATATCGTCTTCAACCCCGTGATATCTCGCTCTATTCCAGAAATAAGTAAGCCAAGCCTGTGTAGAAAGGAATATTATGACATAATACACTGCACGTCTCGTAAATAAGAATCTGATAATGAATGAAGATCTTCTTCGGAAACTAAGACACTGGGTCATGACTCATACGATATATCTTGCAGAAATAAGTAAGCCGAGTCGATTTGAAGGCATTAGGTTTGAGATTGCAGCGATTTAGACCTTACAAGATATATGTTTTTGTGAGCTGTTATAAATTTCAATACATAATTAAACACAAAAAGTTAGATGTGCAATTAGAAATCCCTTCAAATCCCACTTCCAACACCACAAAACTCAAAGCAATGCAATCAAAAGCATAGTGGAAGGGAAACTAATACTATTACTAAATAACATTGAATTTTTTCAACAGTTACATTTCTGAGGAATCATACCTGCTTGAAAAGAACATCATCAGACTCTTCTTGATGCAGTTCAAACGTGTCGCTAAACTTGGGTTGACCAGGTGACTTGGGCAATTTGACCGAATTTTGGCGTCTAAGTTGAGCCATTGCTATCAGCACTGCATCGTCGATCTTCAATGAGGCTAATTCCCTCAATCCCATTTCAACTGAAAGCATGCTTTCGATATTTCCCTCTGCAGTTAGATTACTTGGATCACGGCCTGACTTGTTCTCATCTGGAAGCTTCTCACCTGATCAGAACCATAAGATAAAAAATTACTAAGCATAATAAGGGGATATTGGCAGATAATTAGGGTTGTTATACAAGCCGAGCATTGACATGCTCTAGCTAGACTCCTTTATAAACAAGCCTAAATTTTAAACAAGCTTTAAAATGTTTTCATATTCGACGCGAGTAGAAAATGAATGACTCCGAGCTGTTTTTGAGAAGAGCCGAATAGCTCGGCTAATATAACAGTCCTACGATGTCATTTTAACCAAACAAGTCAAGTATTGGCATGCTCAAACTTGACTCGTTTATAAAAAGAGGCGAGTCCGAACAAAGCCTAAATTTAAAGGAGCTTTAAAACGTGTTCATATTCAGCTCGTTTAGGAAGTGAACAAGCCGAACCGAGCTTGAGTAGCTCATCTCATATAACAACCTATGAATACATGAGGTGAGATCATCTATAATTCTATAAAGAATATCAACTAGACGTTACTCAGGAAATCATCTTTAGCCTTTTGTCCAGCAGAGATAACAACTTCAAATGGTAAAGGAGCAAAGGCTGACCACAGCTCATACTTGGAGACTGCTATATCTTCACAGATGCCTGTCAGGAAGCCAGAATAAGTTGAAAGGGACTTTTAATGAAAGTGAATGTGCATGTTGTCATACAGTTTCATGGAAATTTCAAAATGCCAAACATACCATATTGTACAGCTAGACCCCAGTAACGAGCAAGCCAGCATCTCTTAAGAACAACTTCCTCCTATAACATTTTTTAGTAACTTGTTAGTCTCTAACCAGTCAGTTTCGCATTCCATAAGGGGGAGGGCAAAAACAGACCATCTCTTCGTGAGTCAATATCATCCTCTGTGTCATTGTGCGGAGAGCTTTTGCCTCGGATTCAGCTTCTTGAAGATGGTCCATTATTCTTGCAGTTTCCTGTTTATGGCTCTGTGTTGAAGAAAGCATAGGTGTCAAATACTCATTATGTAGACCTGAAACAGACCCAGTTAACTTTTACCTCGAGTTCAGCACGGAGAGTATCAAATTCAATGTCTTTGTGACCCCTTTTCTGTTTTTCAGCTTTAAGAGATTGCTGATGAAATGAGACATTGTAGCCATAAGCAGCTGGACTATCAGGCCATCTTTGCCAAACTGAGTCGGTAAACATATGGCAGTCTGGCATTTTTCATGTTGAGAACTTACCTCTCTTAGACGCAAATCTTGTTCCTTCCTATATAAGATTACAATTTCCAAATAACTGTCATTAGAAAGCATTATAGAAACTCAGTAATGAAGAGAAAAGTCAGGCAAGTGAAGTTACCGCATCAAATATTTTTTATCGAATGGACCACCTTCTCCAATATTAGCAACCTAGAACACAAGGGTGTCAGGAAACAGATATGTGAGAACACTAAAGATATAGTGGAAAAGGATGCACCAAGATCAGCAAGTTAAAAAAGTTGTGTTGGAAAATTTTAAGGATGAACTCAAGTCATAGCAAATAGAAAATCATAAACAAGCATTCTAATTGCTATACAGAACATCATTTAACCAAGAAAACTGAAACTAGTTAGAAACTTAGGAAAATAATGAGAAGAATAATGGTTGGAGTGAGACTGTGACAGCAAAAATTTCATACAGGGGTGACATAAAAGAAGGCCTACCACTTAATGTATCTGAACAACTTTAAAAATCAACTAATTTATTCAATATATATGCATTGCTCAACTTACACATGCATCTGGTGCAAATTGTAAACAAACAGCAAGGTTATAGTACTAACTTGCTTCTCCAGCTCCCTGGCCCTGGCCTCAGCTACTTCACGTTTACCCTCTGCTTGTCGAAGCTACAAAGAAAATTATTCATTTAAACTTATCAGGCTAGAAAAAAGGATGTGAAGTCAATGGTTTCTAAGCATAGGTGGGTGGCGTACCGATTCAACCATCCTTTCATTCTCTTCTTTTATCAACTCCAGCTGCAATTGAAATAAACAACAAATAAATTTCCTTGAGCTAGGATATAAAAAAAAAGGTTTGAAAAGCTTATCAGTTATCTTCTCTCCCAGAAGGGATTGATAAGCAAAAGAGCAACTCATTGTATATACAACTGACTCTCTCACAATAAAGGGGCGTGCCAAGCACCACATACTTCATCATAAAGAGCAGAAGCATCATGATGATCTTCTTGGTAATTTCTGTTGAGCTGTTCTAATGCTGGCATAACCCTGTGACATTGCCTTACGTAGATCAGATCCCAATATAGTACAGAACGGAAGGGAATCTGCAGTAAAATTTAAATCCTCTTATCCTTTTTCTCATAAACCTTTAGTGAATTTATCACATAAGTGACATTTACGACTGCACGGGACAAATCACTAGTGAAGCTTGTGCAGCGAAGAGTACAAGAGGCTAAACATGAACAAGTAATCCATAACAAGAAGAATAAGAATGCTTTAAAATAATATTAAACAAAAAACAGAAGAAGAGTGACCTTTGCTCTTTCAAGTTTGAATTCATAAGTTCTATGGGGGGTATGACATTAAGAGTCTTTATGGTGCTTCTTTTAGGTGCAGAAAAAGCTACAGTATGATGATCTATTGGTGATCGTCCGGTTGATGTTGAACGAACTGATTCATCATGATTATCCACAATGTTCCGACCTGACTAATTCACATAAGAGAACACATTCAGAATAATATAAGAGAGCTTATTGAATTATGGCCTTAACCAAAAATAAGCTTATTGATTTATAGTTATAACAAGTATAGATAGAGCAAAAATTCACAAGTAAAAGCATAAAAGCCACATCAATGCAATGTGGCGGTGTCAGAACGAGACCCATTTTATATGTTCCATTATTTTTGTTTAAGGGTGTGAATAAACAAGGAACTCTAAAAAGCATCTCAATTCATCATGTTTTCCAGGACAGCATGAAATTTCAAATTATGATCTATATCACAGACAGGAACAAAGTTTTCAGTATCCTAAATTCCTAATGATGAAATCTTAAGATGCACAACACTTACAGAAGAACAAATTTTCACTGATAGAAAAAGAATTTAATTTAGTAGCTGATCAATAGTGATTTCAGTAATCAAGCAAAATATACAAATCCTCTTTAAATTTTATGATACAAGAGTTCTTCTACCAAACAGATTTCCCGGGGGTAGAAGTTACAAAAAGAACAATCCTACATATCTAAAGAGCATTGCAGCAGCAATTTAAAGCATGTAGAGCATTGCAGCAGCAATTTAAACAGTATCAGGTCACAAAATAACATCACAGAAAAGTAAGTCCAACAACGTCTACATACTGACAGAACACCAAATTTAAAATGAAGCTTACAAAAGAAAATTTAAGAACTTATAATATACCGCTGGTGAAGGGGACCGATTGTGGCGAACAGAGTGAACCGGCAAATTACTGCGAATCGGATGATTATGATTTCTGACGTGTTCGATTAACCGAGGAGGAGTACGAGAAGCAGCTGTCGGAGCGAACTGAAATACTCCATCATCGTCGTCATCGTCTTCGAAATCGTCGGGGGAGGCATGGACAGCCATGACCTGAGCGAGATTGCGTGCAACAACGTTCTTGTTCCTCTTGACGGCATGTGGATGAACCGGTGACGCTGCCGGCGATACGGAATACTTGCCGTTGTTGGCAACCCACTGCTGGGTATATTGAGGCGTCGGAGATCTCATCCGATCCATTGTAGGATTACAACAAACGGTCAGCGTTTGATTTTACAAAGTCGATCAAAATAACACACTAAGTTTGGATTTCAACTGAAAATCTCAGTGGCGGAAATGAAGTCGTCTGTTTGGCTGCTCGTAACTCGATATTCTTAGAGAGAACGGAACTGAAGAGAAGTTGCAAATTAGGGAAAAAGAGAACGAATGGTGGCGCCAAAAAGCCTCGAATCAGATGTCTGTGGAGAAGGGGGAGCCTACGGGAGGAGAAGCAGCTTTGGAGTCTTTGGCGCCACCGATTGTCTAACCTGACGCAATTATACAAACGGTGTCGTTTCCTTCAGACCAAGTCAAACGTCTTGTCTTTTTCATTTACTTCGCAATTTCTCTGTTATCTTCTTTAAGTTATTTACAACAAGCTAAAGGGACATTGTGTTTGTGTCAACACCTGTTCGCACTACGCAGACTCGCACAGCATACGTGTCACTAAACAGAGTTTGTTTATAAATATATTTTTTTTTATCTTTCTCACATTTTCGGATTTTATTGGGGAGTGTTGTATACATAATTTTGAATTTACCTGGTACCGAACATAAACGTTTTGCGTTGGCTATCAAATTAATTTGAGCGCCAACGATTTCCGACGGCGCTCAGATCTTAAAATAAATATAAAATATTAGGCAAAAATAAAAAAAAAATAGGTTTTTGCGCGCTATTTTGAGCGTCAACCCTTTCTGACGGCACTCAAATCTTAAAATAAATAAAAAATATTAGGCAAAAAATGAAAAAATTGGATTTTTGGGCGCCGGCGCCGCATGGCGCTAGCGCCCAAAACCCTTTTTTTTTTTTTTAATTGGTTGAGCGCCACTTGAATGCGTTTGTATTTTACGTTACTAAACAAACCTCGTGTCTTTAGCTTTTTCGATTTTATTTGTGGTAGTTGTATTATTTTACTCTTGGTTTTTCTATTTGCATGACGGTTTGTTCGTTTACCGGTTATCATCCTCTCGATAAACCAATTATTTTTTGTGTAATTGAACATCTTACCTTTTATATATATATATATATATATATATATATATATATATATATATATATA
>BSUD01000006.1:5518783-5616857 GCA_033239045.1 Fagopyrum esculentum
ATATATATATATATATATATATATATATATATATATATATATATATATATATATATATATATATATATATATATATATATATATATATATATATATATATATATAGATTTAAGTTCCGGTGAGGAGTAAGCTTATGGATAGGAATTAGGAGCCCTGTGGGCCATTGGATGAATTTAAATCAACGGCTCACATTTACTCGTCATTAATGGCATTTTGGTAAATAGAGCTAAAAGTTTGCAATAAAGAAAAATTAGGTTTTGCCTCTTCTTCTCCTCTCTCGCAGTCGCAGCCGTTCAACTTCTTCGCCTCTTCTTCTCCTCTCTCACAGTTGCAGCTGAATTTCGTCTTCTCCGTTCAACTTCTTCGCCTCTTCTTCTCCTCTCTCGCAGTCGCAATCGCAGCCGAATTTCGTCTTCTCCGTTCAACTTCTTCGCCTCCTTCTTGGCTCTTAACAAGATTCATACAAAATTTCCACCAATTTCATTGCACAATGGTTAAATCAAAGAGAAACAACGATTCAGGTATGTTTTTTGCTCAAATTGTACTCTTAATTTTAGATTTTAACTCTTTAAAATTTAGGATTGGGTTGAGTTGGTCTATCTTCCTACGCTTGGTTCTTCTCCTTCACTTCCTTGTCTTTTACAATAGTCTACGCATTTACGGACCATAGCATAACTTCGTTGTCTTATATACGAAATGTAGAGTATATTTGAAACATTTGGAATAATCAGTGTCAAAGTCGATGATGGAACAGAGATTTGAGTGGTATAGATGAATAGTAACGTTTTGCTATGGAGATGCAACCTTAGCTTAGGCCCATCAAAAAAGTCAAAAAGCGGCTAATACTTGACATTTTAGATGGTGGGTGTGAGCTTGTCTATGGACAGTTTTCTTAAACCACAATGAAAAAACTTAGAAGCGTCAATTCTCCATTGAGATTCTTCTTTACTACAAATACATCTGTAAGTTTTTCTGTGTTTTAATTTAAATTTTTTTGTAAATAGTTTTTTATTTTACAATTGTTGATGTACCCCCTAAATATGGTGTTGCTTTTGACGAGTTTGAAAAGAACGTGAATAGAGATCTTTCTCATGCACCGCATATGAAGCTAAGAGATGTTGACATGGTGCGTAAATTAATATTTTGGTGTTTCTTATACTATATTTTTTTAACATTATGTGATTAAATAATAATAAAATATCATACGGACAACAAAAATGCAGGTGTTCTTTCCTATGCACTTTGAATAAGGTTATATTGTCATTGTTATTGATTTCAAGAATGATACGTTTGAGATCATTGATAATAGAGCACCACGAGTTACATTGAGCGATGTTCCAGAGACAAATTTTGAAGAGATCACCACAAGATTGGTAAAATTCTAAAAAATTGTTATAATTATTCAATATCAATTTTGTTTTCGTCATATATGTTAATTTTTTTATTAACATATCTTTTATGTTTAACATACATTGTATATATCTTGTTTGTGTAGAAAAAAAATATTTTTGGATTACTTGGGGTATCATTCTGCAAAAAAATGCGGGATGCTAAGGAGCATAGATCCGACATTCATATGTTTACCATGGGCAACTCACAAGCCAAATAATGATTCTGCATTAAATTCCATGAGGCACATGGCAACATATATGGGAGGTGGGACAAAAAGTTGAAAAGTTGGGTTTGGTAAGAAGAACAATGAAAAGCTTGTCAAGCTTTGTAGAGAAAAATATTTATCTCAATTGCTCAGTTGGAAGAACAATGAAGTGAAGAATCTAGTACTTCAATCAATTGGACAAACAAGAAACATTTGAATTGTTAAGTTGTTAAAACTTACATTTTGCTTTGGAAGATGTAAAAAATGATGTGGTTTGTAACATGAAATTGTGTTTGCATCAGTAATTTGAGTTTTTTAGGTACAATTTAAAATTTACTGCTTCGATGTTACTATATTTTATCATCATTTTTTAGGTACTACATAATGTTTATATTATTATACATCAACGTTATGTATGTGCAGAAGTTATAGAAAAATTATTGGTGTTCATACTTGTATGCGTCATTGTTCATATTTTTATTAACCGATGTTCATTTTTTTGAAAGATGATGTTCATCGTATTCAAAGAGAGTTAACCAAACGTTTTTATTACATAGATGTCTCTTTGTTCATATTTACTTATGTTGGTATTCAAATTATAAGAGATTGATTCCGTGAGTAGCCCTAATATGATCGTCACTTCAAAAGTACAATTAGAGAATGCATGTATGGACTGAGATATGAATTTTCATGATTTTATTAATTGGTGTTCATACTTTTATACGTCATTGTTCATACTTTCATTCTCCATTGTTCATGTTTTTATTAATCGGTGTTCATACTTTTATATAGTAAGTTGATTGTTCATATTATGGTTCGAAACTATGATTTCTGTAAATTAAATATTGGGCTATTTTCAACAAATACACAACATAAGGCAAATTGTTAAAACGGAAACTATGGTTCAAAACTGTAAATTAAACATGTTTTTATTAATGGTGTTCATACTTTTATGCTCCATTGTTCATGTTTTTATCAACCAATGTTCATACTTTTATATAGTTAGCTGATTATTCATACTATTGTTCGAAACTATAATTCCTGTAAATTAAACATTGAGATATTTTCAACAAATACACAACATAGGGTAAAATTGTTTAAATGAAAACTATGGTTCGAAACTGTAAACTAAACATGTTTTTATAATCGGTGTTCATACTTTTATACGTCATCGTTCACAACTTTATGCTTCATTGTTCATGTTTTTATCAATCGGTGTTCTTACTTTTATACAGTCAGCTGATTGTTCATACTATGATTCAAAACTATGGTTCTTGTAAATTAAACATCAGGTTATTTTCAACAAACACACAATAGAGGATAAAATTGTTAAAACGGAAACTATGGTTTGAAACTATAAATTAAAACATGTTTTTATTAATCGGTGTTCATACTTTCATACATCATTGTTCATAATTGTATGCTCCATTGTTCATGTTTTTATCAATCAGTGTTCATACTTTTATAGGCAAGACATTGGTGTTCGTACTTAAACGATGCTCTTTCTAAGACAATCTCATTGTACTAAACATATTCAAAACAAAATAACAAACTTAAAAAACATAAGAAACTATATAATAAGTCTCACAAAAAAGTTTGTTCATATTTATTTTACATGGTGTCTCATTCGTACTTGTTTAACTTTTCACAGTTTCTGCTGTCATGTCCACTCTTGCCACACTTTTTACACTTTCTTTCACTCTTTTGAGATTCTTTCGAATGTATTTCTTGTCCATCCATGTAGCGTCTCCGGCTCCCTTTGTTCTTTGCTTGTTCAGGTGGCAATACAGTGACAGTAGTAGGTTCAGCTGTTGTTGCAAATGCTTCAAAGAAATCTCTTTTAGAAGGTGTTGTATAGTCAGCTGATTTCACCACTGAATTCTTATACTCTTTAATTATGTGAGCCAACATTGCATGATTATGAGCTTCATGAACCCACTTCACAATATGCTTTCCACCCTCCATAATCTTAAACGCAACTCTTGCGTTACAACCACATCGATTGGAAGTTGTCTTCCTTTTGCCCGACTATGTTTGCCATTTTTTTTACCTTCCCTTGTGCATACAAAATACTTCCTCAACACAATATTGTTGGGTTTGTGATTACATGAAACACGAATCTCAAATTCACAAATAGAGGCATACCTCCTATAGAAGTCCTCAGCTTACTCTACACTTAAAAATTGTTGACCAACATGTGGCTTCAATGTATCATCACAAATTGGAACCTAGTTGGTAGAGTTATTTGGAGTTACTTGTATAATAGTTCCACCTTCATTACATGGAGCATTCGCCCTCAATCCCGATACAATGATTGGTGATGATTGCGTACCCAACATCACTGAATCTGTAAAACAATGTAAAAAAATACTAGTGTAAGTTCATACTTTTTATTCATTGTTGTTCATACTTTTATACGTCATTGTTCATGTTTTTATTCTTCGATGTTCATACTTTTTATGCCATTGTTCATGTAAATATTATAAACTATTTTCCTATTAGACATTTTGTCGAACAATTGACGTGCACACTAAAAAAAGCTTATACATTGTTTCAATTGGAAGTATTAGACCAACTCAACATATGTATATACATGTATGATCTCAATCAAACCTATCAAACCAAAAATTGATTCAACAAATTTGATTTAAAAAATAAGCATCAATCATAATGAAACCTAAACTATAAGAATGGAAAACCTAAACCTTGAGAATAAAATTTCAAAGAGACAATACCTGAATCGTCTTGTATTCTCTTTGATTTCATCATTTTTATATAATCCGTTTTGATTTGGTTGAAAATTAATCGGGCAAATATAGAGCTTGTTGGATGAAGAATGTGAGAGTGTTGTGACTTGTGAGTCCGTCGATCAGCAAGAGTTGTACTCTTTTTTTCCAGATTTATGTAATTACAATATGCCATTAATGATGAGTGTTTGTGAGCCATTGATTTAAATATGATCCAATGGCTCACATAGCTCCTAATTCCTATCCATAAGGCTTCTCCTCACCGGAACTAGCCTCTCTATATATATATATATATATATATATATATATATATATATATATATATATATATATATATATCCCGATTTAATGTACAATTAAAATTTCCTGATCGATTTTAGGTGCGTGTTTAGCACGTGTTTTTCAGCTAGTGCCATAAATAAAAGCGACAAATTATGGTTTAAGACTGATTACGTTTGTTTTATTAAATTCAAAAAAAAAAAGTTATATTAGCACATATTTAATATGTTATATGCGAAATCTTGGGATTAGAGAGATGTAATTAGCTCATAAAATATGATAATTAAAATTTGAATACAAATAATTAACTACTAATAGTTAATACATGAAATATCTTTTATTTAATAAAGGGGAGTGTGATTATATTGTCTTATCCCCCAGTAGTCCAATCTAAAACTAGTGCATGTATTGTTTTATGAAATTTGAAAAAATAAGTAATATTAGTACATATTTAATGTGTTATATGCGAAATCTTGTGATTAAAGACACGTAACTAGCTTATAAAATATGATATTTGAAATTTAAATATAAATAATTAAGTACTAATAGTTAATACATGAAATATGATATTTATCTTTTATCTAATAAAGGGAACTGTGGTTATATTGTCTTATCTCCTAGTAGTACAAACTAAGGGCCCGTTTGGTTTAAACTCCGGAATCGGAAACATAATGAAAACGAATATAGTCCATATGTATACCCTTGTTCATGAAAATTTTTGGAATCATTCCCTGTGATTTGAAGTAATTGAAGTTGAATTTGATTACTTTTGATACCCTATAGGGTAACAAAGTATGGGGAGGCAAATGCATTTTGCATATAAACACAAAGAATAATTTTATAGAATTTCATGAATAAGAATATACATATAAACTAAATTCATTTTCATTCCGTTTCTGTTTTCGGAGTTGGAACCAAACTGGCCCTAAAATTGGTAATGTTTTAATCGATAGCATGATGATCGATATTTATCTTATCAAAGTTAATATGTTAGGTCTGTAAGAACGTCTAGTATGATGAAATAAAACTATTATATTATACAATATAAATTAAATAAATAATAACTATTCAGTGCGTTGAATATATATTCAATGAAAAACGCATAAAATTAAGTTTTCAATTAGTATAATGTGAAACTAATACAAAATAAAATATAACTTATATTACTAGGTAGCCCTTGTACTATTAGTTATAATTCACACGAATTTCCTTTGTTATAATTAGTTTATTCAGGTCAAAGAAATAATAATCAGCGGTTTCACATGATATTGAAGTACGTGGACTATTTCAAATATTACTCAGACCAACTCCTGCGTCAACCTGGAGAATAATACTAACCAAATATTACATTTTTGTAGTATTTTTTTCTAATTGCAAAATAAATGGTCAATTATGAAAAATAAAATAAAACAAAACCTAATCACACAATGTGCTAATTGACCGATTCAATAAGACTAATCAATACTTACGATCCCGGTCAATCCTAAGCAGTTACAGGCCCACCTGGACTTCTTATTGGTTACGGGCCATGATAAGCTTGATGGGTTTCAAACTTTTGGCCCGGACCATGTCGAAATATCCAAAATTTATTTATTTATTAATTATTAATTATTTGTTAACGAGTCAAACTAGGTGCGGGCATAAATCCCGGTTAATCCCGTCCCGTCCCAGTCTCGTCCCGATCCTATCCTGAAACCGGCGGGATTTGAAAAAAAAAAGTGTGTATCCCGTCCCGTCCCGTGAAAAATTTGCGGGGCGGGACGCAGGACGAAGACTTCCCATCCCGATTTATCCCGTCCCGTCCCGCATATATATAAATAATATTTTTATATTTTAATAAATATTATATAGATAAATAATATACATAAATTCTATTTTTTAAAAATATTTTTATATTTTGAAAATTATTAGATCGATAATTTTTCATCCGTCATTCGCTCATTCTTTACGACTCATTTGGTTGGATCTAAAATACTAGAGTTTTTGCTCTCCCTTGATTTAGTCCGTTCGCCGCCTTGCTTTGATCCGTTCCATCGCCCTTGTATTTGTGGATTCCCACAATTGTAATCAATAGTTAAATAAATAAATGTAATTTTCTGTAAACTATCTGTTGTTATTTTTTGATTGTGAATCGGTAAGACATTTTGATGTAAATTAAATTTGTTTTCAATGTATTAACTACTAATGTAGGCATCATGAATCAATAATTAGGTATAAGTTTTTTCTTCTAATCATTTGTGTCTTTAAACATGAGAGAAAACAGGTATACATAATGAATATAATCGGTGTATACTTTTCGCGGGATTCGTCCCGTCCCGTCCCACATGGGACAAGGCCCGCACAGGATGAAGAAAAAAAGTCATGAATCTCGTCCCGGCCCGTCCCATGCCCACCCCTAAGTCAAACCTTAGTATTCCTTAGAAGCTTCTTTGGTCTTTTCGTTTCCCCGAATTCTTAAATGGATGCGTGCATCTTATTCTTCACGTAAGTTTGGTTATTACGTCGAAGCTTACCTCCTTGCCTTGACACTTCAGCAGAGCGCTCGTTCGTTTGGACCCGTCTCTACGCCGGAGCGGTACTCTTGCAATATTAAGGAGCAAGGGAGGGTAGAATAGTCAAAAGAAGTTGGTTATAAAACGCGCGAAAGCGAAACATCTTCATATCTCAGAGACGATTCGACTGCTACTGCCTACTAGCACTAGTCTTATTCTTGGTAATCCCATTCCCCTTCTCTCCAATCACCCAGGGGAAGAACGAAGCACTAGATTTTCCTCATCAATGGCGATTTCCGAAGCCAATCGCCAATCTCTCATCCCTAGCTTTCTCTATTCTGTTTCCTCCCCCTCCACAGGCTCTGCGGATCTGATCAATGGACAATCCACCTTCATTTCATCTCCATCTCCACCTTCCAACAAAAAAATCGTAATTCCAGCTCCGAGAGAGAAGATTGAGTTGTACTCGCCCGCCTACTACTACGCCTCTGCCATCGGCGGCACCCTCAGCTGCGGTGTCACTCACATGGCCGTCACTCCTCTCGATCTCGTCAAATGTAACATGCAGGTTCTCTATTTCATCCTTCACTTATTTCGTTGGTTGATAGATTGTCCATAAACAGAACAAACAGGCTAGATTTTAGATTGGAGGGCACTAAAAACAGTGATTTCAGGTAGAAGTTCAGTTCGAGAATCGAAATTGATTATTGAATGTATTTGTTGTTCTTGCTGGTAGATTGATCCTTCCAAGTACAAGAACATTTCCTCGGGATTTGGGGTTTTGCTGAAAGAGCAGGGTGTAAGAGGCTTCTTCAGGGGCTGGGCTCCTACATTTTTGGGATACAGTGCTCAGGGGGCTTTCAAATACGGCTTGTACGAGTACTTCAAGAAGTACTATTCAGATCTTTCCGGGGGTGAGAATGCTGCCAAATATAAGACATTGATCTATCTAGCAGGTTCTGCGTCTGCGGAGGTCATCGCTGATGTCGCTCTTTGCCCATTCGAGGCTATTAAGGTTCAAGTTCAGACCAAGCCTGGGTTTGCAAGAGGTTTGTCTGACGGATTACCCAAAATTGTCAGGGCTGAGGGCTTTGCAGGGTATGCATATCCTTCTATCCCCTTTGTTATGCAATAACTTTCTATGGTTAAATTGATCCATTTTCACTGTCAACAGATTGTACAAGGGAATTGTTCCACTTTGGGGGCGTCAAATTCCATGTAAGCCAGTTTTTCTGTTTTCCACTTCCAATATATGCATAACATATATGCCAATACTACTGCAGTGCTTTGTTAGATTAGTTTTTGGTTTGGTGGTATTTCTTCTATTAGATACAACTATATCGTACATGTCAATCTTTTTTGATAGTTGAGAAAGCATGCCTTCCTGGTACTTGTAAACACTGCAATTTGTCTGTAGAAACTATAACATTCTTGCGAATTCAGATACCATGATGAAGTTTGCAACATTTGAAAACACTGTGGAACTTATATACAAGCATGCCATGCCAAAGCCTAAACACGAATGCAGCAGCTCCGAACAACTGGGTGTGAGCTTTGTTGGTGGATATATAGCTGGTGTTTTCTGTGCGGTTGTGTCACATCCTGCAGATAACTTGGTCTCCTTTCTCAACAATTCTCAGGGTGCAACTGCGGGTGATGTAAGTCCTTACCCTAAACCTGCCTATTACATTATTACTAACCTGCATCAGTTCTTAAACTTTTCATCATCCATCTAAACTTTGGATTTTTTGTAGGCTGTCAAGAAGCTAGGACTGTGGGGTCTCTGTACGCGCGGTCTTCCTCTTCGCATTGTAATGGTTGGAACCCTAACTGGTGCACAATGGGTTATTTATGATGCCTTCAAAGTCTTTGTGGGACTGTAAGTTTCATTAATCCAAATAAACGTTGGTTCATTAGCATTGTTTCTTCATTATCATCAACTAACTGAAAACCATGTCTTTCTGTTTGAAGGCCGACTACTGGTGGTGCTGCTCCTGCTCCTGCGGTCAACTAAACTAAAAGCCTTAGCAGTATATATCATAGGTGAAAAAATGCTCTACTGGAACAGAAAATCCAGAGCAGTAATGGTTGGAGTTCAAACTTGTGTGTTTTCATTCTTTTGATTGACACCTTGTATCATGCTTAGTAATTTTTTGTTTAATTCCTAGATTATATGGTAAAAAAAATGTGTAATCATACAACAGAGTTTCATTTCTTGTGGTTCTGTATAAGAATGTAACCAGAATCTTGAAAATTTAGTTATCTTGGAATCATTGTAGACGATGATAAGATTACATCTAGTTTCTTTGTTCATCACCATCCGTCAGACTCGAACTGGGGATCCATTCATTTGGCCTTCCTATTAAACTGTAATTACTTGCGAAGTAAAGTATATCACATCAATTACAACGCGTGGCCGCTGAACACGTTCGTTGACAGAAGGCTTCTAGCTTGTAAGAATGTTCAAACTTCTAACTTGGTAATTTAACTTGGTAATTAAATTAATTAATCTATGAATCAAAATCTAAACTACATTACAACTTCAAAATAAAAATAAAAATATATTAGATATTTAATACTTATAATTGAATATTTTATTAATCAATGGAAACTAAGTTAATTAATCTATTAAACAAACTTATAAAATGGATAAATGGCAAGTACTTATATATTTACATGATTTCCTTTTCCTAAAAAAAGTATCGAAATTATGAGGAAAGATGAGATTTAATTCTGATTTGCTTTGAATTCAACAGATTAAGTACTCCATAATCCATGTCTTGCACGAATATGTATTAAAAAAATGATTTGAAAAACTTGGCTATATACTTACAAACATATCAATTGACAACTTTTTTAAGAAATTCTTATACGACGAGATGCCGAATGCACGACATGGATTATGAAGTAAGTTAACTAATCTATTAAACATGTCCTTATGATATTAATTAACGATATTGTTGACTTCTGGTGTTGAACGATGATTCATAGGATGAACCGAGAAACTTGGCTATATACTTACAAACATATCAATTGACAACTTATTTTGTTGATTTTGAATCTAATCGGTTATAGTGAAATGAAAAATATAATTTGCGTAATAAAGTTTCTCCTTCTATACTTATTATTACTTTGTTCTTTTTACGTGAAATTCTTATCTCCATAATAATAATACATCAAACTATTTAAAAATTGTCATCTTATATATTTATAATTTTAGTTTTGGTTTTATTATTTACTAACTAATTGTTATTTGTTTTATTTATGTAACAAATCTCATCAAAATCATGATTCGGACTAGTTCTCATCCACACCTAATTCCCTATTTTATATAAAATTTATTTGTTTTAGTTAGTTTTATTTTGAAGATAGTTGTCTTAAGATTTTGTTGCTGCCGGGAGTATAAAATCAAGGTTTAACGAACAAACAATTACCTACTAAAATATTAAAATGAATAATTTAATTAAATCCTAAAGGTTGCTTTTTATTTAAGAATAAAAGTTTGAATAATTATTTTTTACAAATTATGTGTATTTTGAAAATTTTAATATCATTTTTCTGGCTAAATGGAACCTATTTAAACTTATGACTTCTCCTGCAAGTAAGACATATTAATACTATGGTTTCAAGATTATGTTGTAGGAAATACATCATTTGAAAAAAAGAAATATGGATTATGACACTTAAGGCAAGTTGCAAATACTACTAATAATTAGTCTACAAACAAGTTTTTTGTAATATAAATTATGATACCTTTATTTATTATTAATTTTATATATTAAATATTATAATTTCTATTTTTTTTTATCTATTTTTAGTTATATATGAATATTAGCATTAATACATTTTTTTGCAATTATTTATAAATGTTTGTTTTTATAATTAGATTTGTTTCACAAATGCTCAAGGGTTCAATCTAGTTGATCGATACCGGAATGCATATCTTATTATAGATTAATCTTTTTCTTTGATGTTATGTAATTTTTTCGGATTTTTAAAAAATTTTTGATTTGTAAGTTTGATAGCACAAATATAGCGAACATGCATAGTTTAGTAATACCCCTGACGTAGTTATATTTATAAGATGAATTGTGTCAACAATTATATATGTTATGATTTTTATTCACCAATTATATTTCATGTTTAACATAATTATAAAATTTTCCTTCGACCAAGTTCAACTAATAAAATACTCATATAACAATGCATGTGCACCCACATCCATATATATATATATTACAAATACTCGTTCAAGATATGGGTCATAAACTAGTTTTAAATGAAAATTATGGACAAATATGAAAAGTATTCTTCCATAATTGGTAGGTCCAAGAAGACGATCTTTGCCAATATTACATTATTATGAACCCACATCAAAATCTTTTCGACATACAGATACAGTATAACATAAATAGATAATCAAAGACCAATACAAGAGGTCAAATTTTAAATGAAAATCATGGCTCATCCACTCATACCCGTCTTATTTTGTAAAGATTAAAGTAGCTTATGCAAATATTTTGTGTGGCTTTTGATTACGACTCAAGGAACAATAACAACCTAAGTTTAGCCCTTTCTCCATAGTTTCTTTATTTAGAACATGTAGAAGTAGCACGTGCGTAATTTAGAGGAGAAGAAGAGGGCAATACTGTCAGAAAGGGTCAATATAAACCGCGCGAAAAGGGAGAATTTGACTCCCACACAAAATTCGACGCTTCCTCTTTCTCACCTCTTAACTATCTCATCTTTTTCTCCATTTCCAACAACTAGCATCTCCGATCAATCAGGGACTTGAAGCAAACCCTAATTTCCTCATCAATGACGATCCCTGACATCAATCTCCACTCTCTCGCCCCTAGCTTCCTCTATTGCTTTTCCTCCACCTCCGACACCTCAATCGCTTCTGCTAATCGGATCAATGAACGATCCACGCCGACTGCATCTCCTTCTGTACCTTCCTCCAACAATTTCGTCATTCCGGCTCCGAGTGAGAAGAAAATTGCGTTGTATACACCGTCGTTTTACGCCGCCTGCACTGCTGGAGGCATTCTCAGCTGCGGTCTCACTCATATGGCCGTCACTCCTCTTGATCTAGTCAAATGTAACATGCAGGTTTGATTTTCACCCGCTCTCACTTTCTAGAACCGTTGATGCATTTTGTGATTCATCGCATGAAAACGGATCAAATAGACCGGCTAGTGATTCCAGGCAGAAATTAGGTTGTAATTGTAGATGAATGAGAATTCGAATTGAAATTCATTGTCGTATGTTTCTTGTTGCTGTTGGTAGATTGATCCTTCCAAGTACAAAAGCATTTCGTCTGGGTTTGGAATTTTGTTGAAGGAGCAAGGTATAAGAGGCTTCTTCAGGGGTTGGGCCCCTACTCTTCTAGGTTATAGTGCTCAGGGAGCTGGAAAATTCGGCTTATACGAGTTCTTCAAGAAGTACTATTCAGATCTGGCGGGACCTGAAAATGCCGCCAAGTACAAGACGTTGATGTATCTGGCCGGTTCTGCATCCGCTGAGATCATTGCTGACATTGGTCTCTGTCCATTTGAAGCTGTCAAGGTTCGAGTCCAGACGCAGCCTGGCTTTGCTAAGGGTTTGTCTGACGGATTGCCCAAAATTATCAAGGCCGAGGGTTTTGGAGGGTATACATAACTTCTCATTTCTATCTCATTGAAATGCACAGTGCTATGCTTTTCTTTCTCATAGGATTGATCATGTTTGGATAAATCTTCTTTTTGTTCACAGATTGTACAAGGGGCTTGCTCCTCTCTGGGGGCGTCAAATTCCATGTAAGTGAAAAAAAACTGTGATATGACAGCACCCAACTCTATTTATATATTGTTACTGCAACTTTGGTTCCTTTGTTTGCATTGTAGTTACATTTGTTAGAATACTACGTAAATATCTTTCAATTTTATCCTCTCCACTAGAAGATAATATTTTTTATACATTGCAAATTATTTTGGACTTGCATGCAGACACAATGATGAAGTTTGCAACATTTGAAAACATTGTGGAACAAATATACAAACATGCCATCCCAAGACCAAAGCACGAGTGCAGCAGCTCCACACAGCTGGGTGTGAGCTTTGCTGGAGGATATATTGCAGGTGTTTTTTGTGCCATTGTGTCTCACCCTGCAGACAACTTGGTTTCTTTCCTCAATAATGCCCAGGGTGCATCCGTTGGTGATGTATGCCATTGCTCTGAACTTGTTATACCATTATCTGGATCATAAACTTTTTTAGCCTCAAACCAACTCTGGATGTTTTTGCAGGCTGTCAAGAAGCTGGGCATGTGGGGATTATTTACACGCGGCCTTCCTCTTCGAATAGTCATGATCGGAACCCTTACAGGTGCACAATGGGGTATTTATGATGCCTTCAAAGTCTTCGTGGGCCTGTAAGTTTCTTCCTTCTAGTTCTATATCCTTAAATAGATCAGCAAATTTCATAACCTTTCTTTCTCATGATCAAAATGACTTACATTCTGTTTAAAATTTCAAGGCCGACTACTGGTGGTGCTCCTCCTCCTCCTCCCGCTGGAAAGTGAACTTAACTTTCCGGTTACGAAGCCAAAGAGCTATTCGGGAGCAGGACAATAATGGTAGGGTTCTTTCTGGATTAGCTGCAAAGAAGATCTGATTAGGAGACTATATAGAGAGCGGATTTACATTATTACGTCTTTTGATAATATGTTATTTCTTGAGGATGGTTTTGATTATACATCCTATAACATCGTTGACGTTGCATATTAAAGTTTGTTAGATCATCTCTATATCTCTTCATGACAAATAAAAATTATGTAACCACTCAACACTAGAGTTTTGTTTCCTTTTTGAGGCTTTTCTTTTGTCAAAATTGTAACGTGCTTGGTCCATCTTGAAGGACCAAGCGTGAACTGTGACGGGGTTTTGAAAGTTCTACAAACAAGTTATGAATAGTAAATATTTTGAATTTACTGTGCACAAACATTCATGAATCATCATGGTATGCAATGGTAATTCTCAGTTATATGGGCCAGACTATTCACTGGAGTATGGGCCCTCAACAGAAATGGACTGCGATTTGCGACCCATTTTTCTCACTTCGCCCCCCTTACTTAAAAATTTTATTTATTTACCTTTTCAGCGCCTTAATGTGTCTATTTGCAATTTTGTACTGTACTGCTTTCTAATGTGATTAACCAGTCATTTTTGTATTCATTTTGGTGATCAAAGTCAAAGGTAGTAATGGAAGATTGGGGCATAACTTGTAGTAAATTTCGTAGAATTTGTACTAGCAGCTTCTCTTTTTCAATTCAATAGGAATAATCAACCTTCCTAGATTAAAAACTTAAGGGTTTGTTTGATAAAATAAGTATTTTTTGGTAAATAAGTTTTTTCAGGTAGATTTATATTTTTTGGATAGATTTTTATAAGAGTATTATAATTTGTGAAAACCTAATGAAAAATCTAATAGTTATTTGGTAGGGTGGAAATAGGTATGTGGTTGATGTTCTCGTTAAAAAGGATAGGTTGAAAATAACTTAACTAAATAATTGGCCAAATAGACCTTGTTCTATTTTTATTAGGTTTGCGTACCCTTTCAAATTTTACCACTTTCATTAAATTTTATTAAATTAAAGTTAGTATATAAGGGGTTTGATTAGGGGTACATTTACTAAACATATTTATACCATGAGTCTATGTACTAGAGAGAAATCTCAAAAAGGCTTAGCTAATTTAGCCAATAAATTCTTGGTAGGGGTAAGGTTGGTGGACTACTATTATTAACAATTGTTTTTAGTAAACTTCATTTGGGACGGACTTATATGTTAGGTTCGAGCCAACACATAAACTTAATTGATATTCATCCTAAATCCAATTGAAAGGGTTGTCAAATGCAAGTGCTTGACTCGGTTAACACTTGACGACGTGCCTTTAGGCCACTGATCCAATTGGACAAGATATTCATAATCCAAAGTCCGACATCAAATATCTTAAAACAGACAAGTCCAATAAGTTAGAATCTGAAATCAAAGTACTCTGATAACATGTGAAAGTCCAACTAGTCAAATATAACACAGAGGATTTCATCACATGTTCAAACACACATACTTCTTTATTATCAATGTAAGAATATTAAATCCTTACAAAAAAATTCTCTCAACAAAATTACAGAAATTACTTCAAAATATTCTAAATCTATTATACTTACTAAAACAGAGCACGGATTGATGACGTGGCGCGCTGTGGACGCAGGATTTTTGAAATTGAGCTCCCACAATTAAAGCCAATAAATCTTTATTTTTTACACTATTTTTTAAACCGTAAAATCTTTTATTATTAAAATAATAATTTTATAGAAACCAAATCTATTATACTTACTAAAACAGAGCACGGGTTGATGACGTGGCGCGTTGTGGACGCAGGATTTTTGAAATTGAGCTCCCACAATTAAAGCCAATAAATCTTTATTTTTTACACTATTTTTTAAACCATAAAATCTTTTATTATTAAAATAATAATTTTATAGAAACCAAATCTATTATACTTACTAAAACAGAGCACGGGTTGATGACGTGGCGCGCTGTGGACGCAGGATTTTTGAAATTGAGCTCCCACAATTAAAGCCAATAAATCTTTATTTTTTACACTATTTTTTAAACCATAAAATCTTTTATTATTAAAATAATAATTTTATAGAAACCAAATCTATTATACTTACTAAAACAGAGCACGGGTTGATGACGTGGCGCGTTGTGGACGCAGGATTTTTGAAATTGAGCTCCCACAATTAAAGCCAATAAATCTTTATTTTTTACACTATTTTTTAAACCATAAAATCTTTTATTATTAAAATAATAATTTTATAGAAACCAAATCTATTATACTTACTAAAACAGAGCACGGGTTGATGATATGGCGCGTTGTGGACGCAGGATTTTTGAAATTGAGCTCCCACAATTAAAGCCAATAAATCTTTATTTTTTACACTATTTTTTAAACCATAAAATCTTTTATTATTAAAATAATAATTTTATAGAAACCAAATCTATCTATTATACTTACTAAAACAGAGCACGGGTTGATGACGTGGCGCGTTGTGGACGCAAGATTTTTGAAATTGAGCTCCCACAATTAAAGCCAATAAATCTTTATTTTTTACACTATTTTTTAAACCATAAAATCTTTTATTATTAAAATAATAATTTTATAGAAACCAAATCTATTATACTTATTAAAACAGAGCACGGGTTGATGACGTGGCGCGCTGTGGACGCAGGATTTTTGAAATTGAGCTCCCACAATTAAAGCCAATAAATCTTTATTTTTTACACTATTTTTTAAACCATAAAATCTTTTATTATTAAAATAATAATTTTATAGAAACCAAATCTATTATACTTACTAAAACAGAGCACGGGTTGATGACGTGGCGCGCTGTGGACGCAGGATTTTTGAAATTGAGCTCCCACAATTAAAGCCAATAAATCTTTATTTTTTACACTATTTTTTAAACCATAAAATCTTTTATTATTAAAATAATAATTTTATAGAAACCAAATCTATTATACTTACTAAAACAGAGCACGGGTTGATGACGTGGCGCGTTGTGGACGCAGGATTTTTGAAATTGAGCTCCCACAATTAAAGCCAATAAATCTTTATTTTTTACACTATTTTTTAAACCATAAAATCTTTTATTATTAAAATAACAATTTTATAGAAACCAAATCTATTATACTTACTAAAACAGAGCACGGGTTGATGACGTGGCGCGCTGTGGACGCAGGATTTTTGAAATTGAGCTCCCACAATTAAAGCCAATAAATCTTTATTTTTTACACTGTTTTTTAAACCATAAAATCTTTTATTATTAAAATAATAATTTTATAGAAACCAAATCTATTATACTTACTAAAACAGAGCACGGGTTGATGACGTGGCGCGTTGTGGACGCAGAATTGTTGAAATTGAGCTCCCACAATTAAAGCCAATAAATCTTTATTTTTTACACTATTTTTTAAGCCATAAAATCTTTTATTATTAAAATAACAATTTTATAGAAACTAAATCTATTATACTTACTAAAACAGAGCACGGGTTGATGACGTGGCGCGCTGTGGACGCAGGATTTTTGAAATTGAGCTCCCACAATTAAAGCCAATAAATCTTTATTTTTTACACTATTTTTTAAACCATAAAATCTTTTATTATTAAAATAATAATTTTATAGAAACCAAACCTATTATACTTACTAAAACAGAGCACGGGTTGATGACGTGGTGCGTTGTGGACGCAGGATTTTTGAAATTGAGCTCCCACAATTAAAGCCAATAAATCTTTATTTTTTACACTATTTTTTAAACCATAAAATCTTTTATTATTAAAATAATAATTTTATAGAAACCAAATCTATTATACTTACTAAAACAGAGCACGGGTTGATGACGTGGCGCGTTGTGGACGCAGGATTTTTGAAATTGAGCTCCTACAATTAAAGCCAATAAATCTTTATTTTTTACACTATTTTTTAAACCATAAAATCTTTTATTATTAAAATAATAATTTTATAGAAACCAAATCTATTATACTTACTAAAACAGAGCACGGGTTGATGACGTGGCGCGTTGTGGACGCAGGATTTTTGAAATTGAGCTCCCACAATTAAAGCCAATAAATCTTTATTTTTTACACTATTTTTTAAACCATAAAATCTTTTATTATTAAAATAATAATTTTATAGAAACCAAATCTATTATACTTACTAAAACAGACCACGGGTTGATGACGTGGCGCGCTGTGGACGCAGGATTTTTGAAATTGAGCTCCCACAATTAAAGCCAATAAATCTTTATTTTTTACACTATTTTTTAAACCATAAAATCTTTTATTATTAAAATAATAATTTTATAGAAACCAAATCTATTATACTTACTAAAACAGAACACGGGTTGATGACGTGGCGCGCTGTGGACGCAGGATTTTTGAAATTGAGCTCCCACAATTAAAGCCAATAAATCTTTATTTTTTACACTATTTTTTAAACCATAAAATATTTTATTATTAAAATAATAATTTTATAGAAACCAAATCAATTTTTTAATAATAATAAAAAAATTAATCGAATTAGCTTTAACAATCTATCACCTTAACAACCAAATCATTTTTTAATAAATAAATATTTATAAAATATATTAAAAGATATTGCGATTTTGATTTCCCTTTTAATTATATTTTCGGTTAGGATTTTTATTCGACGGATTTTTTTTCGAACGTTCCATCAGATTTTTTCATGGTTCGCTTAGAACTTTTATGTTTTACAAATTTGTCGAACAAAATTTATTTTTTTGAAACTACAACTTTACGTACTATGCGAGTTTTAATTAAATTGATTTTGAATTTAATTTTATTTTCGAAATGTTCCATCAGATTTTAAGCGAACAATTATTTTTTGATAAAATCCATCAAAATTTACGTTGTTTTTTTTTTGAAAAATACCTATAAATATATAATAAATTTTTACATGATTCCATTGGATTTTTTTGATAGTTTTTTAAATAAAAAACTTCCATTTAATCAACAAAATTGATTTTCATTTTGACGGTAAATTGAAGTCCATTGTTGTTATATCTTTTTATTATGGATTTTAATTAAATTGGTTTCGATTTCATTTCCATTTTAGTTATATTTTCTGTTAGGATTTTTATTCGAACGAATTTTTTATCCGAACGTTCCATGTGATTTTTTTCATGGTTCCCTTAGAACTTTTTATGTTTTACAAATTTGTCGAAAAAAATTATTTTTTTGGAACTAAAAATTTTACGCTATGGGCGAGTCTATATCTACTACTAGAGCAGTATACATGACAGTTTACGTGGTGCGTTGTGAGAGTAGTATTTCGAAATGGAGCTCCCACAATTTTTTTTTGAAATTGTATAATTAACAATCGTTTTTCTATTGTTTCATCCCTTGATTTGATTTTTAACCGTAACCCCGTGTATCTGGTCTATTTTCAAGCCTTTTGTAACTAATAAGTAGCATTACAATAGGCCATTTATTTGGTAGTGATATCTCCCACAAATAAAAACAAAAAACTAATATACATAATCATAGAATATTTATTTCATTAGGATTTTTCATCCAATACACATGTACATCCATGCAAATACGACAATTCATTGATACGTCGGACTTAAATATTTAATTTTTATTATGTAATCATCTTATCCTATCTATCGATGTTAAGGAAATTGTCGTCGACCTGCATATCTGTAGACAAAGTAACAGGCAATCGCTATTATGCCGTAAACTGAGACCTATGTATGATAAATAAATAAAAACAATGAGCGAGACAGATCTGCAACGCATTAAGTAGTAACTTTCCGAATCAAACTTGTTTTTAGTTTGATCATATGTATCAGTCTGTATCTGCTTCAAAATTCATGAAGGCGATATGCAACTTAAACATATCCGTAATTTGTTGCCATTAATTCATACATTTTCATTTTTTTGGATTGATCTCTGTGTTGTTGCTTTCCCTCAATTTGGAAGTTGGCTTCTAAGGGAAGAGCAATTGCGATTGGAATTTGATTCTTCGTCTGATCAGTTGTCATCTAAGCTGCATTTATGTACATATACTAGTTTAGTGTGACTATGTTAACTAATAAGTACGTTGTAGGCGATGCTCTTTAGACAGAAGTAAAATTAGTGTTACACGAAGCAATCGTAACACGAGTGCGCTAAGATTACGCGTAAAATAATGGATACATGATTTCTACGTGCATGAACGTACTCAATTAATGAGGCGCAGAGTTGTACGTAGGCACTGAAAATGCCACAGATTCTGAGCTCGCTTTTTCATCCTTATTGATTACACTACTATAAATGCATCATCTAACAATTTAATTACAAGAATGCTAGTTTGGTTTTGGACTTTACTGTGCTGTTAAAGAGCAACCATAGTTGATATACGTAAAGTTACTAATACGTATGAATAAAACATGTGTTACACCAACAGATGGATGTGTCACGTTGCTTTTTCTTGAAGACTCTCCTTTTTTTTCTCCTTTGTTGTGGTCATTTGTAACGGTTTGTCCGTCTGCAGATTTTTTCGATCTTTCAATCTAATAATCGGCGCGTCGTTTATGGCCCGTGTCACGCTTAACTTTTTTTTTTTTTTAATTTTATTTACTAATGATAAACTAGCAAATTTGCGAAACATTTTGTATTTCATAAATATCATGTATGGTTTTTTTAATATTTAATATAAAGTGAGAAGATTCGACAAAAGCATATATATCTCCCATTATGTTCACACAAAATGTGTTATGCGTGTTCCATGTACTCAATATTCATGTAGCATTTAGGACTTTCAGAGTATATAAGTTACTTTATATATATATATATATATATATATATATATATATATATATATATATATAGGGTGTGGTTCCCATGAGAACACCCCTAACGTGAGAACATGAGAACAATCGTACACCGTTGGATATGAGTATTAAGGGTTGAGATTTAGAGTAGATATCAAAAATAATAATAACTACGAATAATAATAATTAGGAATCTAACAATAATTACGAATAATCCACTCAACCAACAATAACTACGAATAATACATTAAACGATATGGCACATTCGTAACAAAACTGATAATAATTACGAATCTGTTCTCATGTTCTCACGTTAGGGAGTGTTCTCATAGGATCTATACTCTCTCTCTCTCTCTCTCTCTATATATATATATATATATATAGATAGATAGATAGATCCTTATTCATACGTAAACATCTCTTACCATGTGAACATGTAAACACCGACTATATGTGACTATACCACCGAATATATAGAGTCACGTCCAACGAATATTTCTTCCATTAATAACACGATTTTCCCCCATTTAATATCGCTTAATCTCAGTCATCTATCTAACGATCTAACGGATACAATTTGTTCTCATTTTACATGATAAGAGGTGTTTACATGGGAGTCAACCCCTCTCTCTCTATATATATATATATATTGAAACATAAAGTGAAAAATGTCAATGACATATATAACATATTTCACATTATCATTTAATGACTAAATAATCACATTTTTATATTTAAAGCATTAAACACACTATATTTTCATATTTAATTATTTAATTTTTGATATTGCATGATGATACACTTTAAATATGTATCTATTTCTAGTCAAAATAATATATACATAATGTTCTTAAATGATCGTACACTTAAATATTTATAATATCAATACTAAATGTTTATTATATAAAGCCTATATAATCGTCCCGGCATATTAAAAGGTACTTCATTGAGGTCAAAATTAAATTGTTCATAGACGAAGATTATTTTTGTAGGTTTTAACTATTACAAATTTTAACATAACAATTATAATGGTAGTGTGACAATTCAACATATATAAGTACGTAAAGCTAAGTTATGGCCTTTAGCACTTTACAAGTTTGATAATTTCTTCACCGAAACCCGAAACCCGAAAACCCGAAACCCGAAATCATTAAAAGATTAGATTATATACTTTATTTGACTTTTTCAAAATTTCCAAAATGTAACTGAGATAATATAAAAAATATATATATGTAGCAGCTAGTAGTTACTAGTAGGATGTATTGTATAGTATGATATATGAAAAGTAGCTTTCTCATCACTATTGTTATACTGCATACATATTTACGTGGGAACTCTGTGTTTTGGCCTTTTGAGCGTGCTCTCTGCGTCGTCCCATCAAACCAAAATACCGACAAACAAGCCACCAACCTCCAAATCCAATACAACTTAGATTAGATTCTAGTCAAAATCATAATTTCATTTAAAAAAATGCACATTTTATATGTTTTACATGCTAGCTAGATGTATTAATTGTGTATGAAAGTGTTATAATATATTATCATTTTATGGTAGATATTGAAATGCATGTGGAGGTAGTTATGATTGTACGTTACTGGTCACGACTCACGAGTAGAAGGAAGGAGTCGTGGTTGAGCTTAAACAATGGGTAACAATAAATGAAGAAATCTGCAGAGGCAATGCCAAAATTTACCCATTCTTTGTATACTTGTCCATGCTCATTCCCCATGCATTTCTCCATCTCTATATATATACGTATAATCATATGATTGCATTTGGATATACTAATTAATTCGTTGCGGTTGCAGTTGCAGACTTGCAGTTGCTTCTTCGAAACATCGACTTTAGATTTTGCATGTTTATCCCAACTTTCGTAACTTGTATTGTGTATGTTACTCATTGAGCAAATGACCGAAATCACTATGTAGGCCTATATGAGCTAGGGTTTCGCATAGTTTGACCATAACTACGTATGTACCTATATAACCTGTTGCTTTCTTGAACTGCATGATATTGAAGTTTTGCCCAAGTACAAAATATAACCTGTTGATGAGATAGAATTTATTATCCCGTCACAAAAAATCTAAGGACAGACTTGTACATGTTCTAATGAAAATTAGGGAACGGAAAAAGACACACCAATGGACCAAAAGATTTGAACGGGAATTCATACATACAAGATAAACCGTCAACCATTTTCTTGGAGATAATAAACTTATAGTATTTAAAGTTGTTGGCTTGCATAATAACCTGTTATATAAGTTTTGTACGTGGCCCATTCATTTTATTGTCAATTAGAACCTCATTAATTTTATGTGTGCAGTTTAAACACAATGCGCGTCTGCATGTGTTTGTATGCAAATGATTTTCGTTCTACATTTCGATGAACTTTGACAGAAAAGTCAAAATTGTCCAATATTAAGTACTAAGGTTATGGCAAAACGGAAGGTCTACATTCAAAGTTTCTACAGACTCATCCAATGGCCTTATAAATTTAATTACTTGACAGTATTGATGTGCTAGCTGAATGTTTTTTGCACATAAAATGCATGTCTTCAAATAGTTTGAACATTATATTTTGTATCTTGCTGTAAATGTACGGGTAAGTTAGGCACATCGTCGACTTCATCTCGAATGAGAATGAACTAAAAAGTATAAGCTAGGTTTCACACGTCAATTAATGATTACAATAGATGTTCGCATATCTCACGTAGTATTGTTTTATTTTATTTTTGATATAAGGTAAGAGAATAAACGTAAAAGAATAAGAAAGGTCGCCCTAGAGTATCATTTCGTAAGTTTCGTAGAAGGTTCCTTTTATCTGTACCTAAGCAATGACCAGGAGATGCGAACTTAATTTCACGATATTGATTTTCCTAAAGACATGTTGAGTTGTAACTTGTGTAAACCTTGAAATCAAATTAGAGATGTCATAAATGTTCATGTCCTCTTCATGACGGTTTTAAATCTGATTGATTGAGTTAATATAATGAGTTCAAGGTTATCTCCCTCGATTTCAATGGTGTCGAGTCCAAAACTTATGACTTTTTGGAAGCTCTCTTAAAGCATAAGGTTCTGCTTGAATGATAGGTTTTGCTCCACATGACTCATTCCAATAGCAAATGTTAAAGTATTGTGACCTTAAATGATAATGTGAAAGACACATTGGATCTAGTTATTTATCGATATTACTTTTAAGAAATCTCGTCGGCCGTGTGGAGAACGATGTCTATGTATCTCACTTAGCATTATGTTATATGCTTGTTTACGTATATTGATCAAAGTCACTGCACCATCTTTAGCTCGTTGGATGTGTTTCATCAAATTAAGTAAGTCCTTGTCTTTTATTGCTTTTCTACAACAACAAATTGGAAAAAAAAAATGAAAATGAAAACAATAAAATCCAAAAATCGGTATCGTCAATAAAGTCATCTGAGCAGCACATGCAGCTTAAACAGTAGCCTCATAAAAACTCATATACAACGAAACAAGAGGAAGACTCAATAAAAACCCCGTTAGAATTTGGTACCACAAGCCGCTACCTAGCTAACCCAAAGACAGCCTTCCATTTTTAGACGATTCGAGTATGGTAACTCAGTCAACAACGTTAGGTAGTAGATCAAGGCATGACTACCCGTGCACATCATGTTCAAGCAAAACACAGTTCAGTGTCGTGTGCATATATACTAGTGAACGTGCATACCGTGCTCAACTTAAACAGTTGCGGGTATGTCTTAAGACCAGCTAGTCTAACGGAATGGGACAGTTTCTATCGAAGTCCGCGGTCGAGTTCTTAAAGCTAACAAAACCGATTAGTCAAAACCCGAGATTGATTCGCAATGATATCTCATGTTGTTGGACACACTAGGTCGAAAATTTGGAATGTTTCAAGTCTAATATATAAGTGAAACCAAAAACACTTGATTCTCCTAGACATTTTTAGCTTCTAAAGGTAAATGATATAAATTTTACCTCTCTCGATCAATTATTCAAGATTGTGTGTCTTGCTCCATTATAGAAATTAACCTCTTGAGTTTAAAAGTGGCCCTTGCTTTGGAACTTCTTCCATAAAAGTCTGCAACATTTGTCGGTGAACCATACCTCTCTTTGGTCCTACGCCTACTCTCCCACGAGATAGAGTAGAGGCTAAAAACCCAAGGCAGAAAACCATGTGTATATATATATCCTATTAGATTGTGTATTTATTGCATTTAATAATGAATTTCCATGCAGAAATAAGCCACCTGATTACAAAACAATCTGAAATCCCGCTACGTTACTATGGGAAAGGTGAGTCGACGATATAACGTAAAGTATATGAAAGGGTTACATTTATAAGAAGCGCAGCAGGAAAAAAACAGTATGAAGAGGACATTTCAATGGGATTTACGTTGATGGAGAATGAAGTGTCAAAAAATTTCTTACATAAGTTACCACAGTCATCTCCTTTTCATAACTCACCACCCAAAAAGTAAAGAGCAGGCAATCTTGAACACGAAGCATCCTTTTCAAGTTAGTTTAGAAAAGGTAAAAGAAAGGCAATTCAATTTTTACTGCAACAATGTTTACTAAGTAGATTGCCTTTTCAGCCATATGGCATGGAGAAGTCTAGATTGATGTTTGAAGGCTCATACATAATATTAAATGATAACAATGGCGATTGCTTTTTTTATTGAGTCCCCACCCCCACCATAGCTTTCTTTCCATGGCTGACACAGAAGCGAAGATAGAAACAAGAGCTAGAATTGGTTATTTTGATAAGACCAGTCAAATGTTTTTATTTTTGATAACACATGAAAAAAGTAGTCTGCATGGAGATGCAATACCATTTTTATTTTATTTTTCCCAATAAATAAGGCCTAATTTCTTACTTCTATATATAGGTTTGTCTCCCTCTTCTATAACCATTCACTTCCTCACAAAACCTGTCAAAAAGTTCTTTCTTTCCTCTTTCGAGCTTGTCAAACAAATCATTTCCAAAATCAAACATCAGAAGCATATATATATCTTTGGAGGGAAAAAATGGCAGCTTTTTCATACCAGGAGCTTCCCTATGTTCTGAGCCCTGAAATGATGATGATGAAGCTTTCTTCTTCTTCATCATCTACTACTACTAATAATTCTCCTTTACTTTCCCCTTCCTGTTGCTTCTCAGATGATCAATCCCACCTCCTCGATCCCAGCTACCAAGAACCCATCTTTGGAGAGTTGCAATTCCAGTACCCATTTGAGGATACTGTGAATTTTCAACAGGAACAACTCAAACCCATTGATTTCAGCCTCCATGAGAATGAGCCTCATGTAACTGCAAAACAGAGTAATCAGATGAATCCTGTGACCAACAAAAGGAAGCCCAAAGGAAATGGGTCCAAGGTAACAACAAATTAACTCCAATTCAAATTGATCTATGATTAGCTATATCTAATTGAAAAATGGGTGTGTATTAGGATGTGAGAGGGGTGAGAAGCAAGAAACAGAAGAAGTGCAACAATGAAGGTGTGAAGGAGGAGGATAAGGAAGAAGAAGAAGAAGATGATGATGAAAAAGACAAAAACAAGATGAAAGAGCAAAAGAAAAGTGGTCAACCTGCTAAAGAAGCTCCAAAGGGATATATTCATGTGAGGGCAAGAAGAGGCCAAGCTACAGACAGCCACAGTTTAGCTGAAAGGGTACTTATTGTTCAAATGCAAACATCTCAAATATACTGTAATCTTCTTCACTCATCTCATCTCACTTGAAAACCTGTTTTTGGTCAGGTAAGAAGGGAGAAGATCAGTGAGAGGATGAAGTTCTTGCAATCCCTTGTTCCTGGCTGTGACAAGGTCACCTACCTTCTTTTACTATATTATGATTCAACTTAATTAATGACAATTAATCTTGAATGCACCATAATAGGTGACTGGAAAGGCCACCATGTTGGATGAAATCATCAATTATGTGCAGTCCCTTCAAAGCCAAGTTGAAGTAAGTTCTCCCAAGTTTAAATTTGGGTCTTCATAGTAACTTAAAACTAATCAATTTCTCACTTGATCCTGCAGTTTCTTTCAATGAAGCTTGCTTCTTTGAGTCCTATGGTATACAGCTTTGGTGTTGACCTTGACCACCTTCTGCTTGAACAACAGGTAATATATATATTCAATTTAGACCTAATCAACCATTTTTAATTTCAAAATCTCATTCTTTGGTATGATTTGCAGGGTTTGAACAGCATGACGCCGCAATGCAGCCAGAGCACCACCCAAACACCGCCGTGTGCTCCGGTAACCACCGTGGAAACCACCGGAATAGCAGGTCCGCTAGTCGGAGCTCCAACTGTATTTCAACAACAAGTTCAAAGAGGAGCTAACCCACCATGCCTAGAGGTACAATCACAAACAAGTAAAATGATAGAAGATAGAGACACTGTTCATATTTTCACTAGCACACCGTATTGAGTTTTGTCTGGTCTGTAATCTTGGTGTCTAGTACACTGCAATGTTTGACCCACGTGGGTCCCACGTGACATAAAAGGCATCTTCCTTTTTTTTAATTTTTTATAAATAAAAAATAGTCTATTGATGTAAGTTTTGTTGGGTGTGTTTTCATTTTCAGGATAATGTTGTTGGAAGCTTGTACTGGGGGATGGGAGAGCAAGGAGGATCCGACCCGATTAATCAACCCGGATTCTACAACAACAACAATAACTTGATGTATTCTTTCTAAGAGAATTAGTAGGGTTAATTTTATGTACATTTCTAAGGACAGAGACCATAGAGATCGAGAAGGGAGTTGATGGTTTATGTGTTTTAAGATATGTCTGTATTTGTATGATCAAATAGATTGTAAAATTAGTTTACCATATTATTCATGTTACATGATAATATATTGATTAAGCTTGCTTTGCAATTATGCATGCATGCAGCAGGAGTTAATCAGACAATTAAGTGTCTACTTTCCAGACTAATGGATATGTTAAACATGATGTTTATTTCCTAATCATTTGATGAAGAATATACTGATTATCTCATTAACTTAATGGAACTTAATCAAGAAGAGTGGATATCCATTTTCTGGTGATATCATATTCCACTTGTGACAGAAAAAGATGAGTGATTTAACATGACTTGTGACAAGATCTTTAAGCTAGAAACAAAGTTGAGGGAGGAATAGCATCCTTCTTTAGATTAGTGATCCTGGCCTGTTCAAAATAAGAAATTAGGTGGAAGGAGAATATATAGATATATATGTTGTTGAGAAAACAAAGAAAGAAATGGTGAGACAAGATTCTAAGCAAATCCAAGTATCCAACATCGATAATATTGTGAAGCCATCTAGAAGTGTGGAAAAGAAGGAAGAAAATCAATGGAAGAAGTGAGGCCCAGCACATAAATCCGACGAGGTTCCATACTAAAACCAATTGGCAATAAGAGGAGTAGCCCACCAACCTTATATACTAGGCCCGGAGTGTCCCATCTTTCGATGTGGGACCTTATTATCTCCAACAGATTGACTCCATAGAAACAATATTACAGAGATTTTGGCATGTTAACCTAACAAATTACCGATCATTAGACCTAGCCAACTTCAGGTCGGTCTGTTAGTCCGGTATGGGTAAACGGGCAAGTAGGGCACCTGTTTTTATCGTAATGGGTTGTTGAGCCACAAATGGTTCGGGTATGGATATTGTCCGGCCAGATACCCGAATTTTATTATTTATTTTTTGTATTGAAAATTGGATGTAATACCCTATTTATAACTTAATGTAATATTTGTTTGGCTCTACAAAAATTTAACTAATTATCCTTTGCGGAAATACTTGCCTACCAAGATCTCTTGATATCTAGTTAATTACTATGGATTAACATTTGCTATATAGCCTATACAGTAGTACGTTAATGAAAGCGTGGACGGTTGACTGTCTCAACTTCAGTATGAAGAAAAGAAAGGGGACAGACCAAATCCAAGTAAAATGAAAGGCATATCTATTGGCAGATCCCTTGCACATAATTCTAAAGAGTGTCAAGGAGCCTATTGCAGTTACAAGTAGCTCTACCCTCTGCTATAAAGACAAACAACTTCAATTTTGTGCTTCTCCCTATTCTTTTTCGGATTACTATTCAGTATTACCTCCCGTTCGTAAATAATTTTCGTTTTAGCATTATACTTTTGTCTAAGAGTAATTGTCATTTTAGTTATTTTATCCTTCACTTTATATATTTATCCTTCTAAGAGAATCCTCAATAGTTTTTTCATTTTAAAATATTTGGAAAATTTTATACATTTTTTGGTCCAACATATTCTCCATTTCTTTTTAAAAAATGGAGATTAATGAGAAAAAGTAGGTAATCTTCCCTAAATTTGAAGACATTTTCCAAATAAATGAACAATTCTCTAAGATAGGGAATATTTTGAATTTGATAAAAATATAAAGAGTAGATTTTTACTTTTAATTCTCCATTTTGGAGAAGATTTAGGGAAGCTGTTGGGATGCTCTAATCATTAGTATTTTGTTAGTTGTGGTTTTCAATAAAGTAAAAAGTAAAGGAATGATTGTGAATTAAATGGTATATTCCATAGTTTTCTTAATAAATGTGCAAAATGTTAGAGCATCTTCATCCCAGAATTAGAAATGAGGTTCTCATCTGATTTTTTATATTATTCTTTATCAATAATATTAGTTAAAAAACTCATCTTCTCCATCCCAAAATTCACTAGAGTTTCTTTAATTATTTTTGTTTTATAAAACTTTAACAAAACACCTATCAATTTCCTACATTTAGAAAAAGTAACAAAAATAAATCTGATTTTACTCTTGATTTACGTGAGTTGGACATGATCCTGTCAGATTTCATTTCTTCTTCAAATACTTCTCTCCACTCATTTATATATACTACTAAAATAGAACCCTTTTCGTCCACATGTCAACACCTGAACCATGCCACCTAGGACTTTTTGTTAAATATTTACAATTTTGCCACATTTTAATTACTATTATGTCATTATTCAATAAATATTTTAAGTCAAAATTAAAATATTTCCATCTCATTATGCCAATTCAAAAAAAATAATTCCATGTCATCATTTTCAATATCTTATGGTTAAAAAAATAATTTTTTAAAAAAAATATCATATCACCTAATCGAATTTAGAGATTTCAATGGATTTTGTTTGGATTCTAAATTTTACAAAATAAATCTAACTAACATTTAAATCTTATTGGTTACAATATGAGATATAACAATATTTTATTTAAAAAATTTGTATTATCATTAATAAAGATTTTAATAATCATTTTATTAAATCATTTTTTTTTAAAAATAATCGCTTTTAAAAAACAATTTTTTTTAACAAAAACTTTAATCTTTTAGTTATATGTAATAATATTAAAAAAAAAATTAGAAATTTGTTACATGATTTTTTTATATTTAACACTTTGGAAATTATTATAAATTTAATAATTTATATTTTGTTACATGATCTAATCGGATTGATATTAATATATTCTTCTTAACATTTAGCGCTTTTTTAAAAAAAAAATTGTAAATTGTTTAGATAATAAATTTTCAATTTTTTTCCCGCACAAGGTGCGGGTATTAGACTAGTTACCTCTGTTCTCTCACCCATTCTGACATTTATTTTAATTTTACAAATTTAAATAGGAGAAAAAATTCACTGTGTATGGGATGAAGATGCTTTTAAAACGACAATTATTTATGAACGGATAGAGTATTTACACTTACCATTTGCTCTATGGCGTCGAAATGCAATTGCATTTAATGAAACATAAATACGTGTGTAACGTGTGGGTGGGTTAAATATGCACATAATTAGGTAAAATCGACAGTGAAATTTGAATGTTCCGTGAATGTGAGTGAATATGGTGTTACACGCAGTCGGCTCACCTCAAGTGTCAAACCCAGAGAAGTTGTTGGTGAAAGGTTTTTCGATAAACTTAATCTACAAAATCGAACCAACAAAAACATCTAAAAGCATGAAAACACTAGACAATCAAATGGCCCCTACACGTCTCATCTATAACCCACCTTTGTTGTAAAATGGTTTAAAACTAGACTACCTTATAAGTGTGACGAGACGGGGGTTGCATAGTTTTTTAGTATTGTGTGAATCCGTTGTATCAAACGTGGAAGAATGATGATTAAGAGTTAAAGCAAGGATAATTACTGACACGTGTATTGAGATACAAAGGATTAGTAGAAATTAAGTACTCGTTTAAAAACGCTAAGAATCATACTCGATAACAAAATAATTCCAAATCAATGAAATACTATATTTGCTTAGAGATATTTTACCACATAAAAGTAATTTCATTAGTTTCATTTCTTTTTCTACCCTTATCCAATTTCATTCTACCTGTAGAGACATTAAGGGCCCGTTTGGTTTTAACTCCGGAATCGGAAACAGAATCGAAACGAATCTAGTCCATACGTATACCCTTATTCATAAAAAATTTTGGAATCATTCCATGTGGTTTGAAGTAATTGGAGTAGAGTTTGATTACGTTTGATACCCTATAGGTAATAAAATGTGGAAAATCAAGTTCATTTTGCCTTAAATTATAAGGAATGATTCCGTTTTCGTTTTCGGAGTTGTAAACAAACGGGCCCTAATTGTCCATTAATACAGCAGCTTTTGATCTGCCGCGTGGAGGGACGTCGTCTTCAATATTACTGCTCATACTGTTTACCTTTAAATCACAACCAATCAATGCACTAAAACCCATGGCCCATATAACCCAAGAACCCTACAAATTGTGGCTTTTTTATATAGAAAAAATATAAATTAATTGAGCCAAGCCAAGAAAGGGTGCCACTTGGGTTCACAAAGGAGTCCATATGGCAGTTACTCATTAAAAGCAATTCAATAATCCAACATTGCCTTTATACACAAAGCCCTTCACCACACAACACACATATAGTCATGTATAGCCTTCTGTTGCTTCCAATTCTAACCAGGACTCTAATGGTAAGGTCCGACAAACTAGATATGATTGTCATATACATTTCTAGTATATACTATAGATCATCACATTTCATCCTCAATCATTTACTAATCTAACGGGATCGTGTACATACGAGCGCACATGCGCATTAGGCCCAAATCTAGCACATAAACTCGGCGAGGTTTGATCCTACAACCAATTGACAGTAGGAGGAGTATCTCACCGACCTTATATATTAGGCTCGGAGTGTCCTCATCTTTCGACGTAGGACCTTATTATCTCCAACGATACAAACAAAGAGTTTTTATATACAAATTTAGAATTGCATTGGTGGGTTAATACAAATTTGATAAAACAAAAAATCTAAACATAATGGATTAATGGTTTGCATATATGATTCAAGTCTCAAATCACACGCTAATCATATGTTGTTCATGATTACAGACTTAAAGTTAATGAAGGTTCATAATATGATTAGATGGATGACGATGTATGCAGAGAAGACATGGACAATATTACAAGGAGGAGTACCAATGCAGAGTACGTAATAAATGCGTACAATCACGTATACCTACTTACATTCATAACACCCTTAATCAATGCAAACTCTGCCACTGCTTCTCATTCAAGCTCAAACATGTTTTATCATTTTGGAAACTTAGGGCCCGTTTGGTTCCAACTCCGGTAACGGAAACGGAATGGAAACGAATTTAGTCCATATGCATATCCTTATTTATGAAGTTTTATGATATCATTTCTTGTGGTTTAGTGCAAATTACACTTCATTTCCCACATTTTGTTACCCTATAGGATATCAAAAGTAATCAAACTCTCCTCCAATTACTTCAAAACAAAAGGAATGATTCCAAAAACTTTCATGTATAAGGGCATACGTATGGATTAGATTCGTTTCCATTCCGTTTCTGAATCCGGAGTTAAAACCAAACGGGCCCTTAGGGTTAGTTCCTTTTACATATCTTGATATCAGTATATCAAATATCATTATCGAGATCGATATCATAGATATGGGTACGATATTGATATCTGATATATGTGTTTGGCAAAATGATGAGGTATATGAAAAGAGGAAGATTTTGAAGGAGAGGTGAGAGGGAGATGGGGAGGAAAAGAACGTTGATACCTCTCAATTTCTAGAGATATAAAAATAATGTATTGATATATGAGTATATCACTCTGATACCAATATACTCAATTACCGAATATTGGATATGGGATATGTGATATCCCTATCCATCTCCATATCACGATATAGAAAAGGAACAATCCTCTATGCTATACCCACCAAACACCTTCTCGATCACCCAATAACAATTAGGTCATCATACGAGCCAAAAGAACCGAACGTTAATTGTGTTAATATTCAACTCGTTTAAAAAGTAAACAAACTCGATTGATTTAAGTTTTTTTCAAGCAAATTCCAAGTAGTTCGGCTAATATAACTCTTATATATATGTCCAAATAAACCGAGTCTTAATTTTAAACAATCTTTGAAATATATTTATACTCCATTTATTTTTATTCTCTAAATAAACACATGGATGTAAACTTATCCCCACACCAAAGGCTTGAAATGACAAGATATATATATTACATATATATTTTTTTAAAAGCTCAACTTTTTTAGAACATACATGAATTTAATATGTATTTTGTCGTAAGTACCTCCAAGCAACCAACACACTTCTAATTATGCTTCTTCATAACAAGTTTAATGGGCCTGTTTGCTGACTGACGATTATGAAAATGAAATAAAAATTATTAGATTATGGGATGAAATTGAGAAGTTTTTTTCATTCTTTATGAAATAGATTACTTAGATTATGGGGATGAAATAAATATTTCATCTTCATCTCTACATCACCAAACGGTATAAATCTCAATTTACCTCAATTATGCTTCGAGTGTGTCCGCATGCTTTAAGTTAACATCTATAGTTACTCAGGGTCCTACGCAACTTTATTATAAACTTTTTTTATTACTTACCCGAAAAGAAAAGGAAAAAGGAAATGAAATAGAGTAGTTGAGAAAGTTTTGATTGGATTGAATAAGTAGCTAGAGAGTTTGAAGCTAGCAAATGCACATGTGATTGTTGATAGTGCAAAGGAAAGGGAGGGTGTGGGATCGGAGCTTGTCTAAATAATGCTTTCTAAGATGGTAACAACACGTAGAGATCGAGGGGGTCTCTTGCTCCGCCCAATCGCATCTTCAATCAATAATGGGCCTTCATTTCTCACACTCTATTCAAATCATTCCATGCCAACCATCCAATCATATTGTCGTATTAGGGTCATACCCATTCGTTTCAATGAAGTCTAATGAGGTATATTCTAACGAGGTTTATTTAAAAATCAGTTAACAATAAGACGACTTGTTTTACCGCTGACCTTATATATTATACATGCTTCATTTCGTAGGAAAAAGGAAAAAGTTTTTGAGGTGAGTAACTGTCGCCAAAACGGTTATAAACGGTTACCGGTGAAAGCAGTTAGGGTTTCCTTAACCATTTTTTGCCAAGGCTTAAGCTCAACTCAATTAGATCATCAAGAAATTTAAAAATAAGCTAGTTTTTTTCGGCCTGACCTTTTTTCCCATCAATGAACTTTAATTAACTCATTACAGTTAGGTGATGCTCCAAGTTCCACAAATATTCATGAGCTCTACACAATTTCTGCTGCAAAATGGTCTAGACGTTGGCAAGGCCAACGACGCTCTTGCCATGTCATGACAAAGTCAAGACAATGTCCAATGACACTTATTAAACTTAACTAAACCAATTTCTGACAAATATGTGATAGTCATGTCCCTTGGTTTGATTTAGTTTAAAATAACTTCCATACTTTTACCCGTAATCATTAGTTACTCTAAGCGTCAGTCACTTGTCTTGCCTCCCGCAACTCATACCATTGTGATACACATGTGAGCAACTCATTGAGTTTTATCTCGACAACAAGCTCAATGATTCCGTTAACACTTAACACAACTCTCCAAAAAGAGTTGCACGTGACTTGATTTAAGACAAAGTGTTTCGTAGTGAGAGCTCCTTACCCCTAGGTACTCAAGCATTCATCTAAATCTTTCTAGTTTTACGGGTTCTTGCTTGTAACTATAATTTGTAACGGTATTAATGGATTGATATGAATTTCCTCTCTTGAGATCTCGTAGTGTAGGTCTTTTGACCGAACTTCTCTATATTCTTTGTTCTTGAATTTTTACAAGATTACTCTAGATATGACCTCAATCAATACGTTTGCTCGAAACATTTAACATGATGTTTTATCCCAAAAATAATTAAAACCGTCAACCTCATATACAAGATTACATACTCTAATCGATGTGACACATGACTATTTTGGAGTGTACATACAAATTCCAAACTTAATACGTTAGTGCAGTAAGCTTGATCATATACGTTGTCCTTGGACTTTTAAGAACACTGGGACGGAGAGCCAAGTACGTAGACACCCTCGATGAAGGCGTTGGATGTGGATTGCCTTTGTTTGTCGTGTTTAGCATGTACATAACATTAATAATATGGTCCAAGTCATGCATGTAATTACGTATATAACGCATAAGCACTTAAATGAAGGAGATGAGTTCGTCGAAGAGTCCCTCTCACTTTTCTTTATCCTCATATTTGATTTAATCAAAATTTGACACGACTCATTCCCTAGAGACTTCTCCTTGTCACACTGAGAATTTAGTCATGACCCTACTCGATTGCTTAATTCATAGATTTTTTCATCCATGCAAATTTAAGCATAATACGTTTCGTTACGTACATTTAACAAAATGTCAAAACCACTATCAACCAAATTGTAAGTTGGGATCTAGCTTACTCAAAACACAACAACAAAATCCTATCAACGAAATCACGAAGAAGAAAGAAGAAAAACATTAAATGGCAACGACCTAAGGAAGAATACTAAATGCGCCTATGAATTTATCATTAAGAACCACCATGCACTTCCTACCACCGTAGGAAGTGGCAAGTGTAATGCTGAATTAGTTTTGGAAGCAAAAGCACTTACATTGCGGTTTGACTTATAAAAGACTAAGGAATGTAGAATTAATCATATCGAGATAGAAGGAGATAACCTTACGCTCATCAATTCGATTAATCGAATTTGGAAGCCTCCATCAGAACTCGATATGGTGATTAACGATATCACGATTATTATGTCTGGTTTCCATAACTTCACCGCTCAACATGTTTATAAGGAGATCAATACGGTTGCGGACAAGATTGCTTCACACGGATATAATGACGAGATGGAAGTGGATGCAATCCCAAAAGATGTTCAAAACCTCATCCGAAAGGATGCTTTAGGATAGTCGGTTTCTAGAAATTGACCCTCCGAAATTTTTTACCTTGTATCAAAATATATATATGTTTACATCACCGTGACGGAGCTAGAAAATTTTCCAAACCGATCAAAATCGTTAAACACATAAAATTTGTGTCTATCCTTATTTTCGTAAGTGATGGAGAAAATCATTTATTCCAACTTTTTTAAAAGAAAGTGGATACAATCCGGTTTGAATTTTAATCGGATAATATTAAACGAATTGTGATCAACCATATCGATAAAATCGTATACCGTTACATGCAGAAGTGTAACGATGGTATTAGTAACGGTCCTATCCAGAACATATGCACAACCCTAATTGAAGCCTAACATTTTGTGGATTATGATTAGGAAAAAAAATGGTAAGATACGTGGCATGTGTGTTGCCATGGAAGGCGTGGCCATGGGATCATTATCCTTTACTACGTAATAGTGCTTTCACTAATAATATCTCATTATGTTTATGTGTTTTGTCACTTCTTTCCCTTTAACTTGACAAGACCTTTTTTGGTATAATTTGACAACACATTTCAGTATCAATTTCAAGTGAAAATGCTTTATTTTGGAGCTTTTCAATATAGTTGTTTTGGAAGCTTATATGTTTTAGTCAATTAATCATTCGTATCAATGGATTTATACAAAAAAATTTATTCTACACATTACTTTGCATTTTAAACTTATAAACTAAACCAAACACTTTTCCTAGGTATTTTTATGTCCTTCTCTACCTTAATCGGTTATAATTTTTAATTAAACAAGTTATATTATTATCTAATTATGTTATATATTATTTTCTTCTATTTATCTAATTAACAATCATAGCAATAACTAATCTTATTATTAGGGTTGCGCATACGGTCCGGACCGGAGGACCATAAATTGATCTTGAACCGTAGAACGGACCGGGACCGGACCGTAATGGTCTGGATCCGGGTTGGACCGGTTTGTACTTAAATTGTGCGATTTTGAATATTTCGGACCGGATCGGACCGGACCGGTTTGTACCTAAATGGTGCAATTTTGGTGAGGTTTTCCGGTCCAAAACCGGACCGGAATGGACCGGATCGGACCTAACTGGACCGGTCCGGCCCGAAAATCCGTAGTTTACGGTCCAACCCGGATTACGGTTTTACACGATCCAAAAACCGAACTGGACCGTAACCCGGATTTTCACAAAATTCTAGACCGTAGATCGGACCGTAAATTCCGATCAGGTCCGGTCCAATTTTGCACAACCCTACTTTCTATGTTACGTAATTGACTCGTGTGGTGGCACGCCTTGCATGGTTGTATCGAACAATCTTTCATTACAAATATCAATTAATAATATGATTTTCCTTTCAAAAATAAAATAAAAAAATAACAACTATTACCCCAAGAACATTTATCTTTACACTTTTGGGCGCTTAATTATGCACTTTCACTCCTTAATTTGTATATTTTAACCGGTGTACACAAGATTTTAGATGTTTTCCCCTAAAAACAAACGTCTTTGTAATTTTTGCCCTAATTCAGTGATTTGTACACTTTATCTTAATCAGGTTTTTTTTTCTTATACGTGTATTTTGACCGCTTATTTTTATCGTTCAGTTTTCGGCTGATGACTTGTGTTTTCGACTTTTTTGAATTATATATTTTATCATTTATAAATTCATATTTTAAGGCTTACAAAAATATAAGTTATTCATTCAATAAATTATATATACCTTTAAAATGAACATTAACAATAACTAAAAATTATTATTATTTATTGTTATCCTTAAAATGTTATTTATGGATAATATAAGAGTATAATTCGAAAAAAGTCTATAAAAAAACACGGACACACTCTGAAAAGTGAAAAAAATTTAGACATAAAAAGTCAAAAGTTCAGGAATACAATTTAAATATTCACATTTTTAATTTTTTTTGTTGAAAATAATTGGGTGACAATCATTCTCATTTTACACCGTAATATAGCTTCCTGTCGGAGCGTTTATAATATTTTTTTGTTATTATCTAATCAACAAATATAAACAATATTAGTATACATCCATCGCTATATCTAGAAGAAGAGATATCAGATTGTAGAATATTATATGGGGCTATTTAAAAAAATTTAAAAATAAAGTATAATGTATAAAATTTAATTTAATATATTGATGGTTTTAATTTTGGTGTAAGGTGGGTAATTGCCCGGCAGTTGATGCCAAGTGGGCTCAGAAAGAAGCCATATTGGGCCCAGTAATGAACTTGGGCTGTTAGAATCTGAACTTTTGGGCTTTACTATTGCAAGAGAGTTATAACAATTGGACTTGCAAATTTCCGTAAAAGGCATAACGAAAAAGACTTGTAAACAAGTTTGTACAAGTGACGTTTGTTTATAGGTAAAAACTAGTATAATACCCACACCTTGTGCGGGTTTTGAAAAAAATGAAAAAGAATATTGTGAAATAGGTTTTTTTACGTGTTTTTGTTTTGTATACTTCTCTAATCTAATCGACTTACCAACATTACTTTATTAAGGATAAATTTACTAAATGAGATTATATTATGGACATACTTAATAGAATAATAATAATATTATTATTATATATATATATATATATATATATATATATATATAACAACATTTTTGTTTTTTTCGATTATGTAATGAGTTTAGGGATTTTTTCTTGGTTAATGGGTAACAATTTAATTTTACAATTTTTTTGTATTTAACAACTCTTTTGTTTTTTTTTGGATTATAATGTTTATTGGTGTATTAAAATTTTATTTTAATTAATTATTTTTCTACCATAAATCTATTAGTTAATTAGTTAATTTTATTTTTAATTATTAAAATTACAAAAGATTTATGTGATCTACAAGCTAAGAAACTTAACATAATTAAACAAAAATTTAATTAATATAACGCGGTCTATATCTACAAGCTAAAAAAATTTTTAAAAAATAATTTAATTCAAAATTAACTTCAAAGTCCGATAACTATTATCTAAAAATAACTTATTTGCTGATTGGTGGAAGAAAATCAATAAATAAATAAAATTAACATAAAAAAAAGGTGTACAGGTCAATTGTTTTTAATAACTTGAAAATAGATCAGATACACGGGGTTACGGTTAAAAATCAAATCAAGGGATGAAACAATAGAAAAACGATTGTTAATTATACAATTTCAAAAAAAATTGTGGGAGCTCCATTTCGAAATACTACTCTCACAACGCACCACGTAAACTGTCATGTATACTGCTCTAGTAGTAGATAAGACTCGCCCATAACGTAAAATTTTTAGTTCCAAAAAAATAAATTTTTTTCGACAAATTTGTAAAACATAAAAAGTTTTAAGGGAACCATGAAAAAAATCACATGGACGTTCGGAAAAAAAATTCGTTCGAATAAAAATCCTAACTATAAAATATTACTAAAATGGAAATGAAATCGAAACCAATTTAATTAAAATCCATAATAAAAAGATATAACAACAATGGAAATCAATTTACCGTCAAAATGGAAATCAATTTACCGTCAAAATGGAAATCAATTTTGTTGATAAAATGGAAGTTTTTTATTTAAAAAACTATCAAAAAATCCAATGAAATCATGTAAAAATTTATTATATATTTATAGGTATTTTTCAAAAAAAAAACAACGTAAATTTTGATGGATTTTATCAAAAAAATAATTGTTCGCTTAAAATTTGATGGAACATTTCGAAAATAAAATTCAATTTAAAATCAATTTAATTAAAACTCGCACATAACGTAAAGTTGTAGTTTCAAAAAAATAAATTTTGTTCGAAACAAATTTGTAAAACATAAAAGTTCTAAGCGAACCATGGAAAAATCTGATGGAACGTTCGAAAAAAAATCCGTCGAATAAAAAATTCTAACCGAAAATATAATTAAAAGGGAAATAAAAATCGCAATATCTTTTAATATATTTTTATAAATATTTATTTATTAAAAAAATGATTTGGTTGTTAAGGTGATTTGATTGTTAAAGCTAATTCGATTAATTTTTTTATTATTATTAAAAAAATGATTTGGTTTCTATAAAATTATTATTTTAATAATAAAAGATTTTATGGTTTAAAAAATAGTGTAAAAAATAAAGATTTATTGACTTTAATTGTGGAAGCTAAATTTCAAAAATCCTGCGTCCACAACGCGCCACGTCATCAACCCGTGCTCTGTTTTAGTAAGTATAATAGATAATAGATTTGGTTTCTATAAAATTATTATTTTAATAATAAAAGATTTTATGATTTAAGAAATATTGTAAAAAATAAAGATTTATTGGCTTTAATTGTGGGAGCTCAATTTCAAAAATCCTGCGTCCACAGCGCGCCACGTCATCAATCCGTGCTCTGTTTTAGTAAGTATAATAGATTGAGTAAATTTTGATATTGAAAAGTCTAGTTAGTTGTTGCACTAGGTATATGTGATGCTTGGTGTAACGATAAATTTTTAAGGTCAAATTGGCTAAGTATATCTTTTTGAGATTTCTCTCGAGTAACTAGACTCATATATAAATATGTTTAGTAATATACCCTTAATCAAACCCCTTACCTTCCAACTCCAATTTGATGAGAGTGATAAAAATTGAAGGGGTACACAAACCTAATGAAAATAGAAAAGTCTATTTGGGAAAATTCTTTCAATTCCTAATGATATATATGTACGAAAATTAAACTAAAAAGTTAAGAACAACTTCCTTATAATATTCAATTAATTAATAATTTTGTAAAAAATGTTTTTGTAAAAATAAATGAAAGATGCATCAAGTAGTTAATGAAGTAAAACGGATTTTAGGAAACATATTAATTTTAAATTTAATTACTAAGCGTAATAATGATATTCCATACAATATGATCAAATACTTATCAGAAGTTTACTTGAAAACAATATATGTGTTTTAACTCAATGAGGCATTTTTTATAAGGTGGTTTAATTTATTAAAAAAAGCATTTGTTAAAAAAAGCTTATAAATTTTTTTTTTTCATTTTTTGAAATATAAAATAATCACAATGTCAAACAAAATATGACTGAATAATTATGTCCAAAATATTGCCCATAAAAATTTGACAAATTTTAGTTTTTTTATTGTTAATTTACCAATTTTTTTTTTATATATATAAATTTTGATAAAATATGTTTACATATGATAAGTGAGGTTTAGAGAGGTTTAGAGGATAAAAAAGTTATAATAATATGCTTTTATCTTAAAATAATGACTATTATTATTATATAACTCTTTTTTTTTCTTTATAAATATTTGGACATGGTGATAATAATATATATTATTTTCTTGTTTGCTTATTGTGAGATATGTTCAATTAAAATTGTCAAAATAATCATAATTGTAAGAATATCAAGCATAATAAAATATATTTTAGACCTAAATATAATAAAATTATTCAAAGCATATCGTTAGATAAAACTGTTAAAATAATGTTTATAGTCTACAATAACAATAAAAATAAAACTGTTAAAATAATAATGATTTTAAATTAAATATTAAATGATTTTAATTATATAATATCAAACAAATAATCTTATTGTTATATATATGTTTAATTAAAAAATAAAACTAGAGTTTGTTAGAATCTCGAATTTGAGTACAAATTGTTAAGATATTAATTATTTAAGTCTTAGTATGATGTGGATTAACGAATAGATGCCCCGTGTAAAATTGATGAGGTGGTTGCACAAAACTACGGCAAATATCATTTCATGGGCTGCTTTATTATATGAGATATATGGTAGATTAGGCAAGTAAAGAAAGAGAATAACTCTCATGTACAATTGGTCCGTTCCGTAGTTCCGTGAGATTATTTTGGAGTTATTAATCTCTCAAATAATCAATAATCCAATTTTGTTGAAATAATCTAATTCACACTAGAAATACACTTATGTGATACATAAAGTACAAAACCTTGTAGTCTTGTACATCTTCCTTAACGTATTTTATAATATTCTTTATTTTAGTTTTTACACTTCAAAAAATCAACCTTTTGAGTAAGTCAAGAACGTGGTAATCTGCGACTGATTCATTACATACACAAACCAGTAATTAGAATGAGTAATTTGCAAGAAGGGTTACTTTCATGTTCTCGTATCATCCCAATTATTACACTAACTTCACATTCTAAACTTTCATTTTACAATATATTTTAGGGTTTGTTTTAATATATTCCTCAAGATAATCTTAAATAATTAATGAATGAAAACTTAGAGTAATGAATGAATATATAATAACAAAAAATCATTACCGGGTAGAGTATGCAATTCAGTCCGTCGGTTTTCTCTCTTAAGACTCAGTAAATTCCAATGAGCTTAACTCTCACCAATCACAGTTGCGATTAGATTTATTAGATAAACATTAAGGTGTATTTGAGAAGAGATTATAGGGGTTATTTTATATTATTATGAAGAGATTTATTTTTTGTATGTGTTCGGTTGTAGACGAGATTATGTGATTAGTTATACGTAAGGTCATTGAGAATTTACCTAATATATAAATTTTAAAGTCGCTTGTGTCCCCAAAAAAATTTTGGTCATTCAAAATTTTGGATTATTTTTTTCATTCTCATTTCAAACGCTCACTCGACATGTAGAGTGGATATGGTGTCCCTAGGAAGAAGATAAATCCTCTAACAAATGAAGAAAAGAAAGGTCCAAATAAAAAAACTAACTTTGATCCGGCAAAAAGTTGCATGCCACTTCTTTGAGAGTGGTTGCTAAAGGAGTTGTCAAAGATGTCCTTGATTTGACTAATTCCCAAGCAATCTTCTGCAAGAGATTGCTTACGAGGTTAAGTGAGAATCATCGATTAGAAATTTGATTCTACACAAGTGTGCCTATGCAAAACAAAATCGAACATTTTTATTCCTAAGTTGTTTTGATACTCTTAATTTTATCCACTACTACTTAGGAGTGTTGTTGTATTTGTCGGAGACTCGTTACAAACGAGCATTGTACTCCATTTTGAAGATGAATAGATGTTTTTGTTGAGGAATTGTCTTTTTGAAATTGTTGTTCTTGAGTTCTGTTGTTTCATTGTATTTGCATAGTGATAAAAAAAAAACACTTTCAAGTTCTAATGAAAAGCATATTCAAGTTAAAAAAAATACATTTGTTATGATTGATTTTCAAAAAACAAATTGTTCAGATTGAATAGAACACAATAGTCCCAAATTGATTACCAACAAGAACAGTTTGTAGTCGAGTCTTGCAATTTGTTGGTCTTCTCTTCTCAATTTTAGTCAACCTTGTCCTTTACTTATCAAGTCGGAGTCAAGATCCATATGCAGCGAACAATAACAATGGTTATACGGTTACATTAAATCCACAAATCACGTAACAAAACGCATGAGTTTTTCTTAGAGTAATATTACAAACTGTTATAAAATAAATCCATTAAGATAACCCTTACAAAACATCAAACACAATTTATTTTAAATCCTATATTCTAGGATTATCTCTTTTTGTGGACTATAATTCCTAAACAAAAACTCAATCTAGATTAACCTTCTAAAAAACCTCAGGCTCATAGTTATAAACACATGTTGGTTAATAATTAAAAATGACTTGGAAAAATAGGGAATAGTTCAGGTACAAAGGGTGTTACAAGGCGGCGTTACGAAGTAATCTGAACCGTTGATTCACTAGATCCAATTAATAGGCTGCACTCATCCACTTTATTTAATGATTTAAGAGAGGTGCGGTGATGATTTTGCAATTTTTAGAAGGTACAAATGCAATTTTTTATCCTTTTGAAAATCTTTTTTTAAAAGGAGGACGTGGTGAAATTTCTGTAATTTCCATGAGAAAATTGTAATAGTTATTATTTTATTTTATAATTTTAGTTCAATTTGTTCAAAATTATACACTATCAGTTTTGATAATTTATATAGTTAGTTCACGTATTATTTTGTTAATTTGATAGTTATGTTTGTATGTGCTTTGTTACTTATACATGTTTGAACTAATAAAACACAATGTTTAAACTAATATTACACAATATTCAAACTAATACGCCCGATATTTGAGCTATATTATTAAAGTTCGTATTTTATAGCTATAGTTCTTAGAATCAAGTGTTCTATTAACTCAAACATTTTATATTATTAGTTCATACATTATTTTAAACTTATGAACAAAATTTGTAAAAAAAATATATCAATTATTAATAAAAATACAATTTAAACTACTATAACAAATAATTCGAAGTCTACAAAGAAAGAATAAAAGCTTCAAAATTGTTATACTATGAAAAATGCTAGGTCCGTTATAAAAAGAAAAAAGAACGAGAAAAAAAAAGATAAAAGCTTCAAAATTGTTATACTATTAAGTTTAGAAAATAAGAAAAGAAAAAAATGCTCGTATGAAAAATTACATACCTGAAATGTGAATAGGCCTTTAAAATGCTAAGGAGATTGGAACAAAATCCATCGAGATTGAGGGAGATAATCTAATGCTCATCAATTCGATTAATCTAATTTGGAAGCTCAATGGGGGTAGACTTGATTATCAATGATATTTCCAACACAATTTACGGGTTCTACTTCTCCATCGCACGACATGTTTATAGAGAAATCAATACGGTTGCGGACAAGATTGTCAAGCATGAACACTACTTACACTACTAGAAAAATGGGTATTATACGACGCTTTCTCCAACAAATTTCGTCGCATTAAAGCGTCTACATTTTTGTTGTCGACGCTTTACAAAAGCGTCGGTTTTTTCAACGACGAGATAATTCGACGCTTTTTGATGTCCTACCTATCGACGCATTTACATGTCTAGACATATGTCTCGACGCTTTATTTTTCAACTTTTACCCACCAATCTCAATAGAAAGGACAAATAAAAGCGTCGATAATTGTGTGGCGCCAACTAGATTTTGATGATTAAAAGCGTCATGGAAGTTACCCGCAAACAAATAGACGAATGAAAGCGTCGTCTTGTGTACTTGGCGCCAAGCCTCATTAGTTCTTTTGCACTATAAAAAGCGTCGAGACTTGTGTGGCGCAAAATCAATCAAATATTCTGCGAAAATTTTATGATACTTAAAAGCGTCGATTTATGTATCTGGCGCCAAATCTAATTAATTCTTCTGCACTATTAAAAGCGTCGAAACTTGTACGGTGCACATTCAATTAATCCAATAACCCACGATAATTTGTGATACATAAAAGCGTCAAGATTTACATTAAATTAGCTACATTTATAATTAATTGTGCCATAATACCCACCTAAAAAACAGATTCAGACAAATAAAATTTCTTACAAAGACGAATCATATGTAAATGATACTCATAAGCCCTGTAGCAAAACAAATTCATAAAAATATATAACATTGATCGAACTTATCTTTCCACATCAAAAGTGTATCCATGCCACTTTTCTATCAAAAATATGTCTATAACCCTGGAAACAAAATACTAAATAGCTAGTATTTCAATGCAACCACATTGTTCTACAAGTTTGACAAACTAAAGTTGAAAGGCAAAATAATACATAAGTAGCCAATGTAAAGGCTCATCATTGTCCAACAAAACAAATCATTCTTGCAATATTCATGTCTTGCAAACTCAAAAGTAGCTAGTCTCCCATCATTTTCTAACTTGGTGAGCTTCAAATGTGAGGGTTGCCCAATCCATCATGAGTGCTATTGTCACTTGCTGCTGAAGAGATCTTCATATATAAAATAAAGAAAATAACTCAAATGATATATTCCTCCTACTAAATAATAAATCAATAACAAATAAAGCAATAAAAGTAGGTACTAAACTCATTATTCCACATGATATTTCAAGTCTTATAATCTAACCTAAATATACGGTTGTCAAATAAAGCTATTTAACCTAACCTAAATATGTGATTATTTCATATAATAATCAAAATTAAAAATCAAACCTGAGAATTAGGTCCTCGTAATGCCGAATGCAGAGTCTCATAAAACTCATCATTAAACTTCCCGCTACGAATTGCATCAAGTGCTTGTAGCATAATTTGACTATTTTGATCAACCCTTGCATTACTTTGATCAACCCTTGCACGAAGCTCTTGATTTTCCTTTTCCATACTCGACATTTTTGCTCTCATGTTTTGCATTTCAATAGACCTACTAGTTGTAGTAGCAGATTCATATCCTCCTCTTCTCAAGATACTATGCACACCAAAAACCTGACTTTTTTTTACTCCAAATCCAAATCCAACCGGTCGTTTTGGATTATCATCCTCATACATCAATCCATCAAACACCTCATTCTCAATTTCAGTACGAGATTTTGAAGGTGAAGAAGTACGAACCAGTTCTTCAACTTTGGAATTTGCTTCTTCCTAGATAACAAGTAAAATAATCAGAACCATTTCTGAAATTTTACATTCAAAATTAAAGAAATAGAAAATAAAGTTAGCATTAATAGAAAAATGTACCAATAATTTTGAAGTTACAGTGTTTTCCACAAAGCCTCCTACAACCTTGGTATGAGTCAATTGGTAAAGTTCCAAATTACTCGGTTGTTTTCCCTTAGATTCAACCTAAAATCCATAAACCATTAAAACGTAAATTTCAGAATGTATAAGAAAAAATATTTATATGCGTAAGAAGAAACCATACAAAATCAGCTCGCTTATTGGCATAGCTTATAGAACCAGTAGTATGCACATGACTTTGCGATGCTCGTGCCTCTCTCCCTAATTTGGACAGTTTCTGCAACATTTGTAAATTAAGTACTATGATGAACATGTATGAATCAAACTATTTGTTTAATAAAAGTTTTATAAGCTTTTAATGTAGAATATAACCTTGTTCTCTTCTGAATACCATTGCTCAACCAAACGCACCCAATTGGCACGTGTATGTCCAAGGGGTACATCATCAAAAATTTTTTCTTTTGTCCTCTTATCCGGATTAAATTTCATCATCTTCAAGGTATATTTGTACTGCCTTAGAGCTTTTCCAACACGCATGAGAATTGCTCTATCAAATATTTCTCCTGCTGGAATGATGAACTTGTTCTGGAAAAATATATATCAACACAAAAAATCAATGAATTAATTATATGTATAATAATTAAATTCATAATAAAGCTGATGTGTTGACAAATACTTACTCGAACCCTTTTAACAATCTCAGCTTTAAAATATTTGTTCACCTTGTGCCAACTTTTCTCTCCAATTGGACAAAATCTTTCAATTTTTGCTAGTGAGCCAAGGTATTTCACTAGAACAAATCCCCCCTTTCGAAGTGGTTGATTGAAATCATTAAAATGAACAATGCACCTCACTTCATCTTCAAGATTATCAATATCTCGAGGTTGTATTGACCCACTCAATATTTTATGATTATTTTCAGCATCTGCACACATAAATTAAGTATTTTGTATAATATATCAACACTTACTAAATTTAATTTTGATATAATAATGGGTTAACAAACTTACCGATGGTCAAAACCTCTTCCTTTTCATCAAAAATGATGTCATCAGACCAATCAGGGACTACATTTCTCGTCTTCATGCATCGAGGTTTTGATGGCCTTGATTTCTTCAAGTTGTCTTGGTCATTTCCTTGATGTAATGGCTCATCATCAGAATCATCAGATTCTGTCATATGTTCTTGGACACCATCATTTGTGGTTGGTGAAATGCTTGTACGTCTTACGGAGGGTATGGGTGGAATATCATGGCGTGATTGAGAAACATATGGAGAGGCATGTACATTGAGAGGCTGAGATGTTTCCTCTATGTTTGGATTTGCTGAAAAAGGAGACTTAAGGTTAGATTGGGGTTGTGGATTTGGTTGTGGATTTTGTGGCACTTTAGTAGGTTGAGGTTTCTGTTGCGTGTGTGCAGCGACATGAGGTTGGGGTTGTTGGGAATTCTGGTGCGTGTTTGTAACTACTTTAGTAGGTTGAGATCTTGGTTGCGTAGTAGCAGCAAACAAATTCATAGGCTTGAGATTTTTGGATTGTCCTATTGATGCTGACAAGGATGAGCGTAAGGCCCCGGGTTTCAGTGGTATGGGCATTCCTAGGTTAAATTTCTTTGTTTTTGGACGCTGATTCTCCTCTGGTTGTAGAGCAGAAGTAGGAGAAACACCTCTTCGTTGTGATTCTAAGCTTGGAGAAGGTGTGTTAGACTGAAGAACTTGATCATCATTTGTCCTTGTCCTTTTGCTTCTGTATCTCATCTTCTTGGAGTTCCTATATACATAATAAGTCAAGACATGATTAGCTTTGCTCTATAGAAATTAGAATCACTAAAACAAATTCTATTTTACAAATTCAAAACCAAAACAGATTTTGTTTTATAGATACAGAACAAAAACTGAATCTGTTTTACAGATTCAGAACCAAAACTAAACTTGTATTACAAATTCAAACCCAAAATTGAATATATTTTACGTATTCATAACCAAAACTGATTCTATTTTACAGATTTAGCACCAAAACTGAATCTGTTTTACATATTCGGAACCAAAACTAAATCTGTTTTACAAATTCAGACCCAAAACTGAATTTGTTTTACGTATTCAGACCCAAAATTGAATCTGTTTTACAGATTCAGAACCAAAACTAAATAAGTTTTACAGATTCAGAACCAAAACTCAATTTGTTTTACAAATTCAGAACTAAAACTAAATTTGTTTTACAGATTTAGAACCAAAACATATTCTGTTTTATAGATACAGAACAAAAACTGAATCTGTTTTACAGATTCAGAACCAAAACTCAACTTGTTTTACAAATTCAGACCCAAAATTGAATATATTTTACGTATTCAGAACCAAAACTGATTCTATTTTACAGATTCAGCACCAAAACTGAATCTGTTTTACATATTCGGAACCAAAACTAAATCTGTTTTACAAATTCAGACCCAAAACTGAATTTGTTTTACGTATTCAGACCCGAAATTGAATCTGTTTTACAGATTCAGAACCAAAACTAAATAAGTTTTACAAATTCAGAACCAAAACTGAATCTGTTTTACAAATTCAGAACTAAAACTGAATTTGTTTTACAGATTCAGAAACAGAACATAATCTGTTTTACAAATTCAGAACCAAAACAACATCTATTTTACAGATTCAAAACCAAAACAGAATTTGTTTTACAGATTCATAACCAATAAATGAAAACAGAAGCAAAGCTGTAAATGAACACATAATGAAAATAAAATTATAACCAAAACAGAACAGTAAATGAAAACAGAAGCAAAACAGAGCCAATACATAACCAAAACCGAACCAACACAGAACCAAAACAAAAAATAAACTAAAATAGTTTCATTCATGTAAATATAATAGAGTTTCATTCATCCATATTATTAAAAAAAAACAGAACCAAAACAAAAAATAGACCAAAATACTTAATCCTAGAACTAAAACAGAACTAAAATCTAAACCAATACAAAAACAAATGTCTAAGGCATAGTATTGCCTAAATCGAACAAATCTCTAGGTTTTGTTCGAATGACATGAAACCACCCCTTTTGGATCTCATCTTCGACATAAAAAACTTGCTTGGCTTGAGAAGAGAATATAAATGGGTCATCTTGCAACAATCTACCAGTATGCATCAACTTAGAGAAGTTTACACAAGCTCCTCCATTGTTGTATGTCCTCAAACCTCTATGGATATCAACCCACATGCAATGAAAGACGACAACTTTAAAAGCTCCATAATAATCTAACTCATATATATCCTTGATCTTCCCATAATATGATATTCCATCTGCTGCATCCACCACAACTCCAGAATTTTGGGTCTTTCGAAATTTTTCCCGGTCGATAGTGTGAAACTTATACCCATTAATCATAAAGGCCTTCAATCTTTTTGCAGATTTATTCAAACCACCAGCTAAGGCCTTTCTTAGGTTTTCTTCTTCAGTGTTCATATTTAAGTTGTGCACCTAAGAAGTTTCAAATTTAACAAGTCAAATACTAATAAAAGAGGTTACCCAACCAATTTCAAATGTTATTATGTCCACTCAAACCTGGTTTTGCAGCCAATCGGATAACTCATTTATAATCCACTCATTCTGAATGGATTCATCAGCTTGAACCCTTCGATTATCTTGTTGTTTCTGATGTATAAACTCACTTTACATATAAAAAAAGTTAGTTTATGTAGAACTATAATGATTAAGGATAAGAAAATAGTTGTCTGAATCCCTAATTTAAAAATACTTACGCTTTCAAATCATTCATCTCATCAGAATGTAGTAAAACATAGCGATGTGCTTGCTTTAAACTTTTGTCATCAAGTGTCATATGCTTTGACATCCCAACAACTCTCCCGCCAGAGTTAAACAAATATTTATTCTTGTTTTGAACCTTGTCATCATTCCTTTTCGATTTGTTGAAAATTGTCTCAACCCCTTTTAGGAATCTTGAACAAAAAGTAGTTGTCTCTTCTAAAGTATATCCTTCGGCAATAGACCCTTCTGGTTGAGCTTTATTTGTAACATATGACTTTAAGTGGGCCAAATACCTTTTCAAAAATATTATAGACAAATTATTGTAGTTAGAAAAATCCTTAGATTAAAATTATATAATTAGTAGGAGGAAATATTAACCTTTCAATGGGATACATCCATCTATAGTGAACCGGTCCACCAAGCTTAGCCTCGTCTACTAAGTGGATTAGTAGGTGTACCATGATTGTAAAAAAGGTTGGCAGAAATTCCTTTTCCAATTCACATAGAGTTAAGATGAGTTTACCTTGAGCAATATCTAGTTCAGATATATCAAGAGTTGGAGAGCACAAATACTTGAAAAACGAAGACAAGTCTGAAAGTAAATCAATAACTTGAGTAGCCCTAGATGCACGTAAGGCTACTGGAAGGAGATCTTGCATTAAAACGTGATTGTCGTGACTTTTGAGGTTAATCAACTTCCGCTGCTTCATATTGACGCAACGAGAAAGGTTAGATCCATATCCATCTGGAACTCTAAGCTTATGCAAAACTCTTAAGAATCTCTCCTTTTCCACTAATGACATAGTGTAAGAAGCAGGAGGCATAATTGGCTCTCGATTAGGGCGTGGTTGAAGCCAAAGGTGGGGCTTTATCCCTCGCTCTTCAATCGCCTTTCTAGCATTCACATCATCCCTGCTCTTTCTATCCATGTCAAGAATAGTTCCCAATAAATTATCACACACATTTTTCTCTATGTGCATGACATCTAAATTATGCCTTAATATGTTATACTCCCAATAAGGCAAATCAAAAAATATGCTTCTTTTGGTCCAAAGAACAGTATCATCCTCATCGCATATATCCTCTCCTTCTTTTGATGTACCAACCCCTTGTCTAAATCTTTTTTTCTTCCTTGATGTCTTCTTAGACTTTCCATATTCATAATGGATCCCTTCTTGTTGTCTCAAAATGCTTGTCCCTGATGCAGGAATCGGTGCATGACCATACTCTTCAGTCCCATCAAACAATTCAGCTTGAGATCGATACTCGTGGTCATCCTCTAACCATTTTCTGTGTCCACAATAACAGATTTTTCCCCCAAACATGTAGGAGTGAGTTGAGTTTGTACACGAAGGGCAAGCATTATAACCCTTGGTACTCCAACCTGCTAACATAGCATAAGCGGGAAAGTCGTTAATAGTCCACATTAAAGAAGCACGCATCTTAAACCATTCTCCTTTACAAACATCAAATGTATCAACACCTTCCCACAACAACCTCAACTCTTTTATTAATGGTTGCAAGTAAACATCAATATTATTCCCCGGTCCTGATTTTCCGGGAATAATCATTGAGAGGATGAAGGATGATGGCTTCATTGCCAACCACGGTGGCAAGTTGTAAGGAATTAAAACTACGGGCCACGTACTATAAGTAGTATTCATGAGACGATAGGGATTAAACCCGTCACTAGCAAGACCAAGCCTGACATTACGAGATTCAGAAGCAAAATCAGGATACTTGACATCTAAGTTTGCCCATGCTAAACCATCTGCTGGATGCCGTAGCTTTCCATCCTTTACACGTTCTTTGTCATGCCATATCATATCTTCAGCAGTGTCAGGTGACATGTACAATCTTTTTAATCTTGGTATGAGAGGAAAATAACGCATCACCTTAGCTGGTTCGCCCTTTTTAACAACTACATCGGCATCTATCCTATCATCCTCATTTCCTTTAGTAGTCTTCCACCTTGAAGTACTACAAACAGAGCAATGTTCTAACTCAGCAGAATCTCCCCAATACAACATACAATCATTCGGGCAAGCATCAATTTTCTCATATCCAAGACCAAAGCCATTTATCAACTTTTTGCATTCATAATAAGAAGTTGGGAACTCTGTGATTTGTGGAAATGCATCAGCAAGAAGATTCAACAGCATGTTGAAAGACTCAATGCTCCAATGAAATGAACATTTAAGATGAAACAAGTTCAGAAGGAATGACAATTTTGAAAAAGAGGTACAATCTGGATAAAGTGCCTCATATGCTGCTTTCACTAGCTTTTCATACTTAGCATTTTCCGCATCATCGTTGAGATTTGAAGATTGATCACGCTCTTCAAAGAACTCATCTTCCATATTTTCAACTTGTGTAGGCAAATCATTTTGATGATAAGTTGAATGAGGAATATTGGGACCAAATGCTGCACTAAACAAACCACGCATATCATCTTGAGATGTAGTCATTGGTTCATCATTCATGGTTACTTCGGTGGTACTTCTTAAATCATTACCCAAAGTTTCTGAAATTATATCCCCTTCTCCATGATGAATCCACTTCTTATAAGGCTTGTAAAATCCTTTAAATAGAAGATGTTGCTCTACTTCATCTATTAGCACCCACTTGTACACTTTACAAATTTTGCAAGGGCAACGAGTTCTACCTTCTACAAGGTTTCTTTTAGCCAAATTTATGAATTCCACAACTCCTTTAATATAATCCTCATGATTATTTGGTAGTTCAATCCAACTTGTATCCATACCTACATACAAATATAATTTAATAGATCATGCTACAATCTACATACTACTTAGAACACTTGCAACCAAGATGCACAGTACATGCAAGTATAAATATAAATATGATCAATTATGCTAATAGATCTAAAATCGTCGTTTTTGGGGTCTCGGGGCACATTAGAGATATATCACAAACTAAATTTAACATCAATTGCCCGAGAAACCAATTAAAAACATAAAGTTGTGTGGTACCTCTATTATGCCAGAAGAGAAAAACTGTTTGTGAAGAATGGACTCTGCTGATTTTTTATTTTCTTAAATGACCTCCTCAACCTGTTGCTTTTGTACTGCAATGACAGATTATACAAAAGGGTTATAAAGGCTTTATATCTATCATAAAGCACTAATTTCGAGGATAAATATCAACCAAACAAAGAATATTTTACCAATCAAAAAATACTTTATTATGTCCTCTAAAGTCCAGTTCTGTAACTTATCTACACGCTATGCTGCATTTTTCGGTTAGGTAACTAAAGAACGCCCTCTGACTAAATAAACCTATATGAAGCTAAAGTTGGCGAAAATTAAAATGCTAGGGACATTATCAAAATTTTATCCATCCATATAATTCAATTTATCAATAACAATTGGTTCATATTGATATTTTCATTCCTACCTTCGTCATTTTAATTGAACTTCCCAAAGTTATTTGAACAAGAAATTAAGTAGGATTAAAAGTTATGTCATAGGTGATACAAAGAAGGCCAACATTATTAAAGAAATCCTAGGGAAGGTGGGTCATATGAAACATCACATTAGTTGGAAATTTTATATTAAGGATACGACTGTCTCGCAACCAAAGTGTATAGTTAAAGAATGACATTAAGATACAGACAAATAATTAATTAAACAATCCTAATCTTTTAAATATTAGTTTAAAAAAATTAGGGAATTTTGTGTGGAATGATTAAATAGTTGCAATATGAAGCAGCACACGTGAAACGGCCCCATATGTAGTTTTTGGTGTCGGCTTGACCGCCCATCCAACAATACATGTCTTAATCATTCTCCAGCACCTAATCTTTATTTAAACAACTTAAATGTTTATGAATATTGATTAATGTCTCAAAAGAAATTTAAGCTGAATAGAAAAGAACTTTAAGCTGCATAAGCAAATCCTTAGTGTTGATGAAACTTGCAACTTGATCCAGGGGATAAAAATATAAATTAATAATCAAAGAAAAATCAAATGTCAAGTATAGAACCCATTTTATACATAATGGCTCAAGTAGGAGACAAAATCAACCTCTATATATCTACATATATCCAAAATGTAGTAGAGATTAAGGTAATGATAAAATTACAGCTAACAAGTTCAGGAACAAGAACAAAGTTGCTTTGCCAAGGACTAGTTGAATGAAGGTATGGTCGTCTTAAAGAAGAAACTCCTTGCTTACAAGTCAATCAAGATTCCAGATTATAATCAAAAGTTAATTGAATCAACATAGGTATAAAACAAGGAAGATGTTCATTTTTATAGGTTGGAATAAGTTCAATGGTACCAATGCTGGAACAATCTAATTTTATAGAGAAGTATGCTAAGAATTGCAAAAAATAGAGGGATTGAAAACACAACTAGACTTTGTTGATGAAAATAGAGAACTCTAAACTGACGAGGCTTTCACTAGTACAAAAGGAGGTAGAGGGAGGGAGCTGTGGCAGAAATCAAAAGCCCCTGAGAAGAAATTGAAATGCCAACAAAGAGAGCTTTGGTACTAATTACTTCGATTCTTAACTTCCACTCCACAAAAAAAACTGAAATGTTCGACGAGGATTTCACTAGTATTTTTCTATTGCAAAACCAAGTTACTAAAATAAACAGGAAGGTAAGGTCATATATGAAGCAGAGCAAGATTAGAGATCAACAAATATAACATATTCAACAAAAAGATAATACATCATAATGGATGAGCAATAACAACAGGTGCAAACAGAATATATATCACTGGAACACTTAATAATTTGAGCACACTCATCCTTACAAGCCCTAGCTCAAGACCTCGATTAATAGTTTGAACACACTCGTCCTTAGCAGTCAAAGAGGAAAAGGCTAGTGCTCTGTACTTGCAAACATAGAAAATAAGAATCACTTACCCAGTCTGTTGCACAAGCAAACTCGTTTCTCTCGCTCAAGACCTCGATTAAGTACTTGATGGTCTAATCCAAACACAAACTTGGCTAATACTGGTTTCTAGTGCAAACATTCGTTGCAAATTACAAGCCCTAGCAATCGATGTTTGGTCTCCGGTGGAAGAATAGTGGCGCTCAACTCCAATCTCGATCGAACGCAAACATTGTACTTTTCATTAGGGGCATCGCAAGGGTTTTTTGGCAAAGGGAAAGCAGAAGGGTTTTGGAGCTGCGCTACTGATCGAACGCAAACATTATTGTTAATATTATTTCAAAAGTAATTTTTAATTAAAATAATCTTGTTGGGTTGGGCCAGGTAACTCTAGACACTTTTATAGTCCAATTAGACATATATAAGCGTCAGTTTATTTCGACTACGATAAGCGTCGAGAAATTTTCAACCATACTTCGCGCGCTTGATTTTATTTCGACAGATTTGGTAAATGTCGAAGGGAAAGCGTCGCTAATTACGCATTTTTGTAGTAGTGTTAAGCTGAAAGTTAATGTTGTCCCTGAAAATGTTCAAGATCTCATCTGCAAGGATGCTTAGGTCGATCGGTTTCTAAAAACCGATCCGCCTAATCTTGTACCTATGTATAAAAAAAAATTACGTACTTGAACCGGATGGAATTAAGCATGTCCACGGGTCGGGCCCGCCGGGTCGACGGGTCCGACCCGCCGGGTCAGGCCCGCCGGGTCGACGGGTCCGACCCGCCGGGTCCGGGGTCCGGGGAGGGTGACCCGGACCCGTATATGTGGCCGACCTGCCGGGTCACGGGTCAGACCCGGCGGGTCGACGGGTCGGCCACCTCACCATAAAAAAAAATAATAATAGAAATAAACTTAAAAAAATAAGAAAATAAATAGAAGAGAAAAATTGGACTTAAACTTAAAAAAGAAGAAGAAAGTAAACTAATAAAAAATTGGACTAAAACTTAAAAAAGAACAAAATAAACTAATAAAAAGAGGACATAGGCCCCGTTTGGCAGCAGCTTATGGTAGCTTATTGAAGCTTATGGGGCATATGCTTTATACTGTGCAAAATTGGTGCGTGTTTGGGAGCTGCAGCTGAAGGAAGATGAAGCAGCTTAAGGAAGCTTACGAAAGCTGAAATTTTTGGCCTTTCCATAAGCTCCCCAGGGCAAGATTATAGGAGTTTATGGAGCGGATGAATTTATTCATTCTTCAAATACCCCTTCCTTTCTGAGACAAATGAAAATCACAGGTATCGTTCTTCCACCTATCTTTTTCACTTCGATTTTTGTTTGAAGAAGGTATTATTTTCTTCTTCGGTCGAAGGTGTTCTTCCGTCTTCTTCTTATTTCTTCTTGGATTCTCTAGATTTTTTACATTCTCTTCTTCGATTATCCTTGATTTTGAGTATTTATGTAAAACCCTAAAAGCCTTGATTTCTTCATTTCTTCGTCCTAACTTATTTCTTGATTTTCAGCCTTCTATAAGTCTTGATTTTCTGCCTTTTGTAAAATGGGAAATTCCGATTCTCTTGATTTTCTAACTTTTGTAAATCTTGAATTCCGATTGTCTTGATTCCCTTGTTTAAAGATTTCAAGTACAGGAAGATGCGACGAATAGGGAGAAAGAGTTGAGAGGGGAAATTGTGAAACGTTTGCAGATGATTGGGTGTTTGGAAAAGGAGATCGCAACTGGTCAAGGAAGAGCGTCGACAGAAGGTATAGAGAAGGAGGTGGGAGAGGAGAACAAGAGGCTCTTGGACATAATGTGGGTATGGAAAATGAGAAGGACGAAGCAGAGAAGAGAGAGGAGTTGAAAGGTGAAATTAAGAAGAATTTGCAGAAAATTGGGAGTTTAGAGAAAGAGAAGGTAGAGATCCGAGGACGAGCGGAGACATCAGAAAGAAGTGAAACAGATATTGGGGAAGATAACACTGGGCTTTTGCATAAGATTGAGTGCTTGGAAAAGGATAAGGAGACCAGTGGAAATGGAGTTACATGGTTGCTGATCCGACGGGTGTCGTTAGTGCCAGTTAGCGGATGGTAGATGCAGAGATGAAAGCTGGCGGAGGTAAGTATCTGGATTTCGAGTTCTTCTAGTGTCCATTGTCCAATAAATGGAGGACTCATCTGCTATGTGGTGCTTATGTGAACATTCTTTGCACAGCAGTGGAAAGTGGCCATTACTTTATATTTTGGTGGTGTATTTTTTTCACAATTGGGAAGTAGTCGATCATTTTTTTTGCTGGTGTATTTTTTTCAATTCATTTGAGGAAGTAGTCGATCATTTTTTACTTGATGTATCTACCCTATGCTTCTTCTTGAAATGCTTCACAATAGGAGAATACAAATGAGAATAATACATTGATTTGTCTGTAAGGAGACTAACACCATAATAAAAAAAATGACAATAAAGTAAAACTTGTTGCATATCCACACCAAGACTTGCAACTTGAGGATATACTAATACAAAGGGTTTGGAAAAATTCCCAGCTCTTCCTAAAAGAATATACAAACCTTTCTATTATCCTATTTTTTTTATCATTTATTTCAATTTGGATATATATATATAGTACACTATTATTTATTTTAGTATTCCAACCCTTATAAATTACATTTTTGAATTTTGGTAAACCAACGAAATAATTAACTATAGAATTATTTTTGGCAAAAAATAATTATTTCATAATATTTATTCAAATATAACATCATTTAAATAAATATTTCTATCACCATAAAAAATAACCACTATAAACTACTAATAAAGCCCTTTTCGGTAATTTTACGTTTCAATCAGCTTCGGTCAGTTCGTACATCCCAAACGCTATACTAGCTTATTACAAACAATCAACTACTTAAATCAGCTTCTTATTTCAGCTTTCGTTTCAGCTTCAGCTTCATTCAGCTTCAACTTCAGCTTCAGCCACAATCAGCTTCTATTTCCCAAACAGAGCCTTAAACTTAAAAAAATTGGACTTAAAGTTTAAGTCTTAAACTTTAAAAATAAAAAAAGGAAGAATTGGGCTTGAACCGGAATCTCGGTTGCCTACGTATCCTCTCGGGGAGGAGGAATTAAAGCCCACGTAGTTCTCTTACCTTTGTTTATATCCCCGATTGGCCCTTACCTTAGTCGGACTCTCCCGCCGATACATCCGATGGCGTTTGTTGTCGCTAGTCGTCATCTTCGTCGCCTTCCTCCGCCGAGAGGTTGTTCTTTTGTCTCGGGCAACATGTTTGATCTCGTCGGATCGAGCACCTTTCCACTCCGGCTAAAGGTTTGCTCAACCGCTACCGTTGAGGCGGGAACGGCGAGAATTTGTGCCTCGATCCTTGAAAGGGTAGGGAACCTCATTCTCTCCGGTCGGATCCACCATTCTAATATGTTGAAATCCTCTTCTTCTTCATCATTGGCAAACTCAAAAGAAATGGTTAGATATTCGTCGAGTTCCGAGTTGGAACTCGACGTGGTTTTTGCCCTTTTCGGGCCAAACAAATCTCTAGCAATTGATTTAAATTTAGATGAACTTGAAGATGAAGGACGAGAAGGGGGTTGAGAAGATTGACCTCGATCGAAAACACGATATTGAACCAATAATTCATCAAATAATTTTCTAACTTTAGCAATTATGGTAGAAACATGACAATCGGGATGTTGTTCTAAACCTAAAAATTCATAATAACTTTCTAAAAATTATTTTAATCCATCCATTTTACGTCTAGGGTCTAACACAAATGCAACAAGAAAAATATCGGGAATGGTTGTATAATAATCTAACCATTTACTTCGCATTGAATAAATAGCTTGTGAAATATTTTCAATTAAAAGACCTTGTTGAATTGCAAATGCAATATTAATTGCTACATAACAAAATATGTTTGAAGTTGGTGTATAAACATAACTAAAAGTGTTTGTAGTATCATAAAAATATTTAAAAACCTCCATTACATCTTTTGCTAAAACCCAAGATTCACCGAAAACAAAATCACCGTCAATATGTTGTGCAGCAAAACCACTTAAAAGTTCTCGATATTCATATGATTCGTAAATCATTTTGTAAGTAGAGTTCCATCTTGTACAAACATCTTTTGGAAATTTTTTAGGATAAATGCCATTTTGTTTACAAAATGCATACCATTTAGTACGTACACTTTTTTTAGACCAAAGTTCATTAAACAAAATGCATACCATTTAGTACGTACACTTTTTTTAGACCAAAGTTCATTAAGAATTTTTCGAATAGGTTGTACTAAATCTCCAACGTATGCTAAACCGTCTTGAACACACAAGTTTAAAATATGAGCGGCACACCTAATGTGAAAAAATTTACCTCCAACCGTCGGCTTACAATAGTTGGTTAAATCTCTATGGAAGTCGTGTTAGCGGAGGCGTTGTCAAAACCGATTGAAAAACTCGTGAAAGTAATCTATATTCTTCCAAAACATTTGCAATCAAACGGGCAATGTTTTGGGCGGTGTGTTGTTCGATGAAAACTCGTAATGCTAAAACTCTTTTGTTTAGAATCCAAAATTTATCAACAAAATGACAAGTAATACCCATATATGAATTTTTTTGAAAACCGTCGGTCCAAATATCACTACAAATAGAAACTTGAATATCACCGTTTTCCATAAAATATTTAATCAATTCTTCTTTATGAATTTTATATTTATGCATCATTTTTCTTTTAGCGGTTTGGCGAGAAATCGGTTTATATGCGGGTTGAGCATGATTTTGCATCCAATCATTAAAACCAACATTTTGTGCAAAACTAAATGCTAAAGAATCTACGGCCAACATTTCCGAAAATGTATCCATAGAAGAAGAATGATTATATGTAAATAGAGAAGGAGGTTGGTTAGAAGTAGATGCGTACCCAGTAAGTTGTGTTTGCCCTCGTGCTAATCCCATTTTTTCGGGATGCTTGTTCCGGATATGCCTCTTGTACTTCCCGTAGCCTTCTCCCTTTTTGTGCTTGTATTGTGCCGCACAAAAATTGCATTTGACATAGTAAACTCCGTTGACATCGGGAGCACCTTTTGTAAACCAAAATTGGAAGACCGCCGCCGTTAGTTGAGTGTTGTTCAACGGCGGCTCCTCCGTGAATTCGGTCTCGGATCCTTGGGTGTTGGGGAAAGTAGGTGATTCCGTGATATCCTCCTCCTCGAAGATCTCGTGATCTCCACTTAATAAGTCTCGCCTTAAATCCGAACCGGTTGGAGGACCGCTAACCGAATGCCGTCCTCGGGTAAAACCTTCGCCGGATGAAGGACCGACACCGCTAACGGAACGTTTTTCTCGGCTAGACATTTTTTTTGAAGAATAGAATGTAGTAGTAAGAGTGGTAAAATGAAAAATAAGAGAATGAGAATATGAGATTAGGAGAGTAATTGAATGTAAGAGTTGGAAATTATGGAGAGATTGAGAGAGTGAATAGATGATTGAATGAGAATTGGTGTGAGATGAAATGAATTGAGTTTGAGGTATTTATAGATAGGGTTGTGCATACGGTCCAGACCGGACCGGACCGGTGGACCGTAAATTAAGAAAACCTTGGACCGTAGACCGGACCGGGACCGGACCGTAACGGTCCGGTCCGGTTCCGGGTTGGACCGGTTTGTACATAAATTGTGCAATTTTGAACAATGCGGACCGGACCGGACCGGATTGGACCGGTTTGTACCTTAATTGTGCAATTTTGGTGAGGTTTCCAGTCCAAAACCGGATCGGAATGGACCGGATTGGACCGAACTGGACCGGACCGAACCGGAAATGCATAGTTTACGGTCCAACCCGGGTTACGGTTTTATACGGTCCAAAAACCGGACCGGACCGTAACCCGGATTTTCAAAAAAACCTGGACCGTAGACCGGACCGTAAATTTCGGTCCGGTCCGGTCTAATTTTGCACAGCCTTATTTATAGATTTTTTTTTTTTTTTTTTTTTTTTGATAAAGGAAAGCGGTTCGATCTCTTAGGCGGCGCGCCGACTATTGGATCGAAATGCCGATAAGAATCGGCAGACGGACTAACCGTCATGAATGATCACAATAAAAGAGAAAAAGAAGACACAAAAATACATCATAAAAACCCGAAAGCAGGGACGTCTTCAGGGGAAAGCAGCATGATCCAGTCAGCCGGAAGTAACGAGCATGAGCGTTCATCTTCGAAGGAAGTACACAGGAGGAAGCCTGGGGAACAACTGTGGACACCTCAGATTTGGGCTGCAATAGAGCCGTCAGGAGTCGATCACACATCCACGTCCCCTTCTCGACAAACGCTCGAGCCGTCAGGAGGAAGCCTTATTTATAGAATTGTTTTTTGGTTAGATTTATTAAAGTATATTGTTTTTTTTTTTGGAATTCTTGTGACCATTACGGGTCGATCCGGCGGATTACGGGTAAGGGTCCCTAGATGGAATAATGAAAGCACCAAATTCTTTAAAAAAAATGCACATTTAAAACATTATAAGAATGTAGATTCATGAGTAACATTTTGAACACGCGTCCCTCCCCCCAAACGCTTCTGGCTGCATACATTCCTCTTCCCTCTGAACTCTTCAGCATCCCGGTTTCCAGTTTCCACAGTTCAGAAACCCCTAGAACAAAAACAAAAAACTGCTCTTCTGGTGGGTTCGCATTTCGCAAATCGCCTTATACAATTGTCTCATCTCTTTTCAATCTCACACACCACTAGAATCCGAACAAATTTCGCAAAATTCCGGGAATCTGTGGTCTATGGAGGAGATACATCCATTAGAACATCACGAGTCACAGATCGAAGCCGCCGAAACTCATGCGGCCGCCGATAACGTCATCACAACCAAGCGGCAGCGTCGCCCTAGTGTTCGATTAGGCGAAATCGGAGACATCTTGTTTCAAGAAGCTTACCGGCGACCAAAGCAGTGGAAGTCATCCGGCAGTAAGGAACAGGCCGGGAAGTCGTCCAAGACTCGAAAATTAGCCAAATTGAGCAGGGGATCCTATCACCATGACAACCACGAAGAAACCCTAGATTTACTTGAAGATGAAAATATGGATTTGAACTTTGATAATATCGCGATTGGGAGTTGGAGGACCCAGGATTCCAAATCGAAGAGAGCGGTGAAGAAACCGCGGACGAATTGGCTCCCGAAGATCGACGAGGGTGGTGCTAGCAATGCCGAAGGCGAGACCAAATCCGGCAGGGGTGATGACGATGATGAAATGGATGAAGCCCTAGGGGTGAGGAGTCCGTCGAAGGAGCAGTTAGGGTCGGAAGGAAACCAAATAAGAAGATCCAATAATAGCAGTTCTAGGGTTAGGGCTGAGGAGGAAACTGGCAACCACCACCATCACATTGAGGCCGATTTGAATGGTTTATTGGAGATTAACAGGAGCCAAGATGGGGTGAAGAATTGGCTGGAGAGTTTGGGATTAGGAAAATACTCTCCGGTCTTTGAAATGCACGAGGTTGATGAAGAGGTCTTGCCATTGCTGACCTTAGAGGACCTTAAAGATATGGGTATAAATGCAGTTGGATCCAGAAGGAAAACGTTTGCTGCTATCCAGAAACTTCGAAAAGGGTTTTCTTGATGTCAATGTAGGATGATGCAGGCAGGAGGAGGAAGAACCTCCAAGACTGTTTGTTGGTATTTTTTTTATGCAACCTTACCCGACTAACCAGTTTAGTGCTGAATATATAATCATACTTTTGATGTTTTTGAACTATGTCATCTGTGCTTATGTTTCTAGAGCAGATGTCTCACTGGTGCAGCAATGTTTTGATAATGTCTAGTTTTTTGCCATGCTGTTTGTCTTTCAACTTGATACATACGGGTCGACTCAGCTGCCACATTCTGGTTTTGCTGTTTGTCTATTCACACCTGGATAAATGTTGCATCTTTGTTGTGTTCAGTGGTAAATTAGTGAACAAGCACAGGAGAGTGACTGCATCCCAAAAATTATCAGAGATCCATTACAGCTTACAACTGATTAGCTACTGCATATGTACGAAAAATGAAGGCCTTCTACAAGTAAAACGTAAATATATTAACATATGGTAACTTGGCAAAAGAAGTTGTTCAACACAAACCAAATATGAAGCAAAAGATATGGCTGCAAACTTTGTGATATCCTTAAGGGAGCGAATGTCGATTGGTTCCCTTGGGAAACCAGTTTACAAGTAAAACCAAATTTTCTACACATCAAAAACAAGATGACAGCTCCTCAAGCCAATCACTGAATGAAGATTTTTGAAGTTGCTAGTCCAACTTGATTGCCCCTCCCTCTTGGTGCTCTTTCTTTGGCTCCGCTGGAAAGTATTTTATTCCCACTAGGTCCCCCACTTCGTCAATAACCTGTATTTTTCATATAATAATGACAGATAAGATAACTAAACTATGGAGAGTATAAATGAGAGCTCATTTAGTATCTGAGGAAAGGAGTTTTTGACCTTCAATGCATGGACTAGATCCTCCCTCGTGTGAGAAGCGGATATACATATACGCGCTCTAGACAGCAACAAAGGCGTTGCTGGGAAACCGACAACAACCACAGCCACCTGTGACACCACATGATTATAAATCAGCACATGCCAAAATTAATTTCATAACAGCTGCTCTAGAAAACTTTTTCAAGCCCTGCAAAATGAAGGCAAAAATGGGAGTAGGTGATCTTACATCACGCTTGAGGCACTCCCTAGAAAATGCAGGGATTTTTGCTGGATTGTAAAGCATTATGGGCATTACAGGAGAATCATTATCCCCAAGAACCTCAAATCCCATCTTCTGCAATTCTGACCTGAAAAAGTTGCTGTTCTCCCGAATTCTTGCAAGCTTCTGAGCCCCTGTTATTCACAACATACGGTTTGTTAGCATTTCAAAATCAACCCGAAAACAGGAGTACCAGACAACTGAAGAAAAAGGCACACCTCTACTAGAACCATCCTCTCCGAGAATAACTTTTATGGAAGATATAATTTGCTGCGCTGCTGGTGGTGATATGGAGGTCCCATATAAATGCGCCGGGCATGTGTGCTTCAAGTATTGAATTAGCTCCTGTAAATCAATATGGATACGTTAGCAGCTTATGGAGTTGGAATATCTGAATTACTTTGTCAAATCCCAAGACTCGTTGCAATTATAATCTTTATCTCATTGTATAAAGTAACTCACAGAAGGAAGTCCAAGATTCAGGATCCAATTTATAAGGACAAAATACTTTTTTAATCCAAATTAGATATTACAGAGCACAATGACAAATCTGAAGCACTTTACAAGACTTGACAACTCGTGCACTCCATTCCAGTTAATTAGAAGAAAGTTGTCCTACTTCAGATAAAATAACAAGAAAGTGACTAACTAAACTGACCACCATGATATAAAAAAGATGCTTTCCTAATTCTTGTTATTATTCTCAAGAACAAACCTTTGATCCGGCAATATAACCACCACAAGATCCAAATGATTTTGTAAAGGTTCCCATCATGATATCTACATCAGCGGTATCCACACCTAACAGCTCACAGACACCTCTCCCAGATTTTCCAACTGCTCCAATGCTGTGAGCTTCGTCCAGGTAGAGATATGCCTATGATATCCACAAAGGAGGAATCAAGAAATGAAACATTAACTAAAAAAAAAAGCTAAAAGGCTTTAACTAGTTGGTATGGATGAAAAACATGGAAAATTTCAGAAAACAACTGAACTGAAAAGCATAGACAGTTTATCTTATCCAACAAAAACAATTTACAGAGATCAGCAACCTTGTATTTCTTGCATACTGCAACAATCTCTGGAAGTTTGCAGAGCTCCCCCTCCATACTATATATTCCCTCCACAACAACAATAATTTTCTTCCATGGTCTATGTGTTCGAGGTTGACCATCAGCAATTTGTTCCCTCAGCACCTTCTCCAAGTGAGATGGAGCTGACACAGCAAACATTTGACATTATTAGCGAAGGAGAAAGATAGGAACTGTTCATAAAGATATGGATCCTACATAACAGATGGCATAATATCACATTAATCAGCAGGTATTAACATGGCACAAGTAAAGGGTAACCGTAAGTGGAAACTAGAAACTCCGAAGCAAGTGCCAATGACAAAACAAAATGTCCCCCAGTTACCAATAATACCTATACTTTTTCAACTACAAGCAATTAATAGCAATCACTAAGACTTACTATTATGTTGAAATACTCTGATGGTAGCTCCTGAACCTCGAGCACCATTCACAATGGAGCTGTGGTTCAAAGAATCACTAATTATCAGCCCTCCCTGTGTATCAGCATGAAGAACGAATGAGATTCACATTTAATTTATTATGCATTCGTTAAATTAACACATCAATCTAAAGAGAAATGTCATCTTTGAGGAGATAAAGTTGTATAAACCTTCCCAATCAGAACAGGGATAATAGCAGAATTTGTCACATAGCCCATTCCAGTGACAATTGCAGCTGGCTTTCCAACAAAGTCAGCAACACATTCTTCAAGTTCCTTGTGCACCGTAGTAGTACCTGGAAGCATAGTCACATCAATATACAAATATTGCAGAGTTGCATAATAAAAATCGTAATAGTAGTTAAACACTTAAACATATTGAAGTTACCTCCATCAACACGGGCAGTACAGGTACTTGGCGAAAACTGCTTCAGTGTTTCAATCACACGTGGCGTGCAGTACTCATCTGCTGCCGCAAAACCAAGGTAGTTGTATGATCCCAGGTTAAGACAATGCTTAACTTTATCTGTCCGTCTGCATGAAAGGGAGCATAATGAGTGCTTAAACAAATATATGTGCAGATAAAGTTCAACTACCCAAGTCCTGTTCTAGCAATCTAGCTGTACCTAATGAAAACTAAACATGAAAAAAAGAACTGCAAACGTGTACATAATAGAACTGGTGTTCACACAAACTAAAATATTTTTTGTGAAAAAAGATATCCTGAGTACATACTTCAGTGTTTTGTTATGATCATTGGAAAAACGCTCTACCACATCAAACCAAGCATCTGGAGCACTTGCAATAGGTCGACCAAAACAATCCTGTGGCAAGATCACAACGGAAAGGTGGTAATTACTTTCACGCACAAGCACCTCAAGATTCAAATCGTACTATGTAGAATAGCCAATCAATGCTAACAATACTTCCAGACAGGATAAATACCCAAGAATCAACCCCCACTCGCCTGCTGATGGTGCTGGAACTAGATGAATATGTCAAGCATCATCCTCAACAAAGAAAAGGAAATCTTAACAGAAGTAACATGGGATTGTTTTTTTTTTGTAGAACATGGGATTGTAATTCAATGGGAGCATGAAACAATCAGGCAATACTATCAAAGGAAGGTGTTGATACGAATGATAGAGATCTCAACTTCAGTAGCCAATAAGTAGTTGGTTTATTTAACAGTTCAAGACATCATATCGAAGCAATAGCAGCTTAGATTCAGCATTTATACCTGAATACGAAGATACAGGCGACGGATGTAGAAATCTTCAAGCCCTAAACAGATTGGCGCATAACCCTAGCCATAAAAAACAAAGAAACTCGCAAATTTCAGGGGGGAATACAAAAAAAATTATATGAAACAAAATGAATTTAACAAAGTAAAATCAGACCTGGAGGTTGCTAGCATGCCACCAATCGAAGATCTTCCTGAAGAAATCACGGAATTGGCCGAATGCAAACAACAATCCGTAACTGAAGTAGGTGGTCAAGGCTGTTAAATATGGAATCGTAATCATATTTGCTGGATCGGCAGCTACTGAAGCCTGTAATCCAAATCAGATCTTGAGATCGGAAGAGATGAAAGATTGAAGAGAAAGGGTGGAAAAACAACGGATTGGTCAAATAAGCAGACCAAAGAGACCAATCATGTGAAAATTTTGAATATGGATTTTGATTTTCAGTTTGAATTAGTGTTTATGAACAAAGAAAGAGTACTTTTTCAGTTTTCTTATCTCTGGCAATGTGAGGTTTTTCCTTTCTCGTCTGTCTTCGACATTTGTTTTTTTTTTTTATTTGTCGTTCGAAATTGACTTCGTGCCCGTTGTTCAGGAATCTTAAGAAATTGCTTGGAGAGATCTATCGGGCCGTGTGGGCCAACTCAAGGCGGCTGTAAAGGCCCATTGTTAATCGTTGGATTTCACACCAAAAATGGCATCCTGCTGCTGTCAAATATCAAAGCTGAAAGCCATATACACGCTAATATATTTACAGAGACGCCAAATTATATACGCTTTTGGTTACGCACATTACCGGGGCGACATTCATTATCATGCTAGTGTATCAAGGGTCAAACAGCTGCACCTTATGAGGCGCACAGATATCATGCATCTTAGTTAGTTTGTGGCTTCCTATTATCTTTCAGATGTTCGGACTTAGTTTTGGAGCAGTTTCATGGTTGAAACCCCTTGTTATTGGATAAGTTGCTCCTTTTCATGTCATCCAAGATTGCTTACAGTTACTTGGGTAAATAAAATCCATGTCAAGATCTTATATGTCTTATGAGTTATAAGCTCTTCTAGTAATAGTTTGTATCTTGATTACTAATTTCAAGAACTGAACTTTGCCTTGTATCACTCTCATACTATGAGGAAATCTTACGCAAGGTACTCAATCCAATTCTATAATTTCCAGTTCTATGAAATCAATATGAAGCAAGGTAGCATATCACTTTGTCAGGATTTAAGACAAGCAAGTTGAAGCCATGTATGATCTTCGGTGTCCTAGTCGTAAAGTACTTGCTGCTTCCTATCATTGGTGTGGGTGTGGTTCGTCTTGTTAGCCAACTCTGGTTCCTTCCACATGATATGTTGTACCATTCATGATTCAATGCACCTTCCACCCGCCGTGAACATTGGTAAGTTCTTGATAACATATTTCCGGTCCTCCAGAGGTACAATGGCGCAACTGTTTGATGTCAGACAAGAAAAGTGTTCGATGCTATATCTTTGGAAGGAAGAGAGATTTTCTAACAGATTAAGATTGAGCCACTATAAAAGGCTTAGTTTGGCTCTTGAATGCAGATTAAGAGTGTTCGGTTAAGTTTTTTTTATGAGTTTTATTCGACTATTAAGCATGAAGTCAGGTTATGAAGTGTTTTATTCATTGTTGTAGATCGATATATGGACCTCTCGTGTTCAATTATTTGACTCACATGTATTTGAAACTAGACATACAATAATATGCTGATCAGAATTGGATTCTAATTTCTAACCAGAAGGACAAACAACATCCTTTTAATTGAAAATTATGAGCATTATAGATATGTTTCTTTATTATATGGATTGATTTGATATATTGGTGTAAATTATCGTAAGATATAAGCAGCTTTCAAGCCTCGTTTCCAACCAAATCAAGCAAGATCAACTGATGTCCCTTCCGTGAAGGATAACTAATCATATATTAATTTGCACATGGCTAAACGTGAGATTCTGCATACTTTCTTATATGAGATGGATATTTAAAAAAGAAAAGAGAGATGTCTATGAAATTTGTAACATGAGATGAATCAGATGAGTTTAGTTCACTCCATCTGGGAGGAAACTGGTAAGGATCATAAGGCTATACCTTCTACCAAACTGTAAAACAAAATCTCAGTTTCTCCCAACATCACAGGGTGGTTCCTCATTCAAATTACAAGGGTACCAACCGCCTAGATGATCATCGCCTCTTCTTGCTTCCCTTGGCAGCATTTGATTTTGAAGGACTAGCCACGAGTTATATGAATGTACCGACGATAGAGAGGACTGACAGTTGTGGACCAAATTGAGCGAAAATCCTCTGCATCAAAGGATTAGCATGGATAAGCAAAGAGATTCCATCATCATGTTTCAATGACTTTAGATGACAATAACAAATAGGATTTTCATATTCAGATGATTCACTTCCTAGTACTAAGTGCGGGTCTTCCCTGTAAACAAACATGTGTATTCACAACAGAAGAATTATTTCTAGTAGCCAAGGAAATGGTTTTTACCTTAGCCTGAAGAAGATGAGGAAGCAAGTAGGAGATTCAGCACAGGTCATATAAGTCGCAAGAGATGGTCAAGTCAATGAATAGATGAAATAAAAAAATTACTCAAAATTATTTAATTGATGATCTAAAAGCATAGTGTAAATTGACAGACAAAATAGATATTTCCTAAAAGCAAAGAAGAGATTACCAGTGCAAGTTTATCTTCAGGAATTGTCTCAGCATGGATATTCAGTGGGAAAATTGGGGTAGAGAATGCCTCCTATGAGTGTCCAACAAACATTTCAAGGATTAAGAAGGAAAGATGGTTTATAGCATAAGTAGAGAACGCTAACAGGAAGAGACTGACCTGAAGCGCGGGCTTTGTGGAAATCCTGAACTTGATGACAGCAGGAGCGGAGCGCCCTGGAAAGGACCTTTCATCTTCGGCTCTAGCTCAAAAGAGTGGGAAACAGAAGAACCACTGTGAAAAAACAAGCATATAAAACTGAAATGAGACAAATCTATTCAATCTTTATAATAATTGAAAAAAACAGAAGTGAATTTAGCACCTACCCATCAAGTCTTTCCCATGAAACAGCGGCGTTTCCATTAACAATGGTGAATTGGTCCTCAGGCCAACTATCATCAGTGAGACTGACATCATAAGCAGTACTGGTACACACAGAAAACAATGTCATTTTGAGTGAAGTACCCATAGGAATTTGACAAGTATGGAAATTAGAGAACAAGTTAGGTGGTAACAATTCAGAAGTTTGAATCAAAAGCACCAGTATCTTCAATAGAAAACATAGAGCATTAAATGATAAATTCATGTGATGTGGCTCTAGCATAAGCTGCATAGACTCGTGGTCCTCATCAAAAGTAGCTCCAATCGAATTTCATCAACATCTACATATGATTGCCAACATTTACACAAAATGAAAATTCCCATCTTTAACATATAACCAAATGATACATGCAGGTTGTACTAAAGCCCTTTCTATATGTAGCTTTTCTTTCCACCTCTGGTCCTACTAATTTTGTGTCCCCTCCACATTCACACTACTGCATATAAATGTCAAATTTCAAGTATAAATGTAAACAATTCTACAACTTTTTTTTTGGTATTGTATGCTACCCAAGTGGTGCTTTGGTCTTTTTAGCAAGATAGAGTAAGCCTAACAGTCTTCTCAAAACAACAAAGACTCAAAATCCCTCATGGTAATTCAAGTATGTGTATGCATTACCATCAGACTTTTGAACAAAGCATTCATAAGATAGTAATCCCAACATCAACAAGGCATCAATAACCAATAAGAACATCAAACCAATAGCACAAACACCGAGTTGGGGAATAAAGTTTCATAGCTGGTTATCGAAGCCGAGGTCTAGGTTTTAGTTTGTTTCTAAAAACTATGTTATGGAATCCAGAATGTCGAATATCCCGAACTGCTTATATACAACTTAGGTTTGGATTGGACCGAAACTACAGGTTCACCAACCGAAGGATTATGCTTGAACCTACGAAACAAGCAAATTGGCATTTCAGTAGCCGCCTAAAAGTGCTAGTTCGACTATTTGGATCTCGTGCATGCAAAATTAGCTATACAAGCAACGACTTGGATTATAATTCTAACATAGCAGGTATAGATAAATTTTCAAATTATATGGATAAAATTTCTATGTTGGATCAATATCGTATGGTATAAGCAGCTTCAAGCGCCATTTTCAACCACACCGAGACAAACTGATGTTCCTTTTGTGAAGGACATATTGATTTGGTACAGCTGATCTTATATCAGTTCACCCATGGTTGAGCATTAGATTCTGCATGCCTCCTTAATCATGGCCCGAAGGATATTAGAAATAAATAAATAAACATCTGTCTATAAAATTTTACAAAATGAAACTGTAAAAAAAAACTACGAGGGTCAGGCCAGGATCAGAGTGCGCCTTCTAGTCTCATACAAAACTGTAAATTAAAATCTCAGTTTGAAATCGCAGATACAACAGCGCGAAAAGGAGTATGTCAATGATAGAAAGCATCAAGATTAAGATTTGGGAGAGTTATGTTTTGCTCCTAGATGATCATCGTCTCTTCTTGCTTCCCTTGGCGGCATTAGATTTCGAAGGACTAGCCACGAGGTATATGAATGTACCAACAATAGAGAGGACTGACAGTTGTGGACCAAATCTAGCCAAAATCCTCTGCATCAAAGGAATTCCCGACAGAAAGGCACAGTTAGGATCATAAGCAAAAGAAGAAATTTCTTTGATATATTTCAATGACTTTAGATGAAAATAGTGAAAAGGGTTTTATATGCTGATGATTAGATGATTAAGTTTCTAGTAATAAGTGCAGGTTTTCGCTGTAAACAAACATGTGCATTCATGTATAAGAATTAGAGCTACTAGCCCAAGAGACAGATCTTTACCTTAGCCTGAGAAGGACATGAGGAAGTAGGAGATCCAGCACAGGTCATGAAAGTCACAACAGATGGTTAAGTCAGTGTATAGGATGAAATAAAATTTTCCTTAAAATCATTTAATCGATAATCTAAAATTGCATAATGTAAATTGACAGGCAAAATAGATATTTCATTAAAGCTAAGAAGAGATTACCAATGCAAGTTTATCTTCAGGAATTGTCTCGGCATGGATATTCAGTGGGAAAATTGGGGTTGAGAATGCCTCCTACGAGTGTTCAACAACCATTTCAAGAGTTAAGAAAAAAGACAGGTTCTAGCATAAGTAGAAAATGACAATAGGCAGAGACGGACCTGAAGTGCGGCCTTTGTGGGAATCCTGAACTTGATGACAGCAGGAGCACCCTGGAAAGGACCTTTCATCTTCGGCTCTAGCTCAAAAGAGTGGGAAACAGCAGAACCACTGTGAAAGAACAAACATATTAAACTGAAATGAGACAAATCTATTCAAGCTTTATATACAATTGAACAAAACATAAGTGAATTTAGCACCTACCCATCAAGTCTTTCCCATGAAACAGAGGTTTTTCCATTAACAATGGTGAATTGGTCCTCAGGCCAACTATCATCAGTGAGACTGACATCATAAGCAGTACTGGTACACACAGAAAACATTGTCACTTTGAGTGAAGTACCATAGGAATTTGGCCAGCACGCATAATACGAGAACAAGTTTGGTTGTGAGTGGTAGCAACTCAAAAGTTAGAAGTAAAAGCAAAACATACAACAGTTTCTACTATAGAAATTATAAAGGCATTAAATTGAATTTCATTAACATCTACATATGATTGGCAACATCAATACACCAAAAAATGAGAATTCCCAGATTTTATATGTAACAAAGAATCTATATTATACATGCAGGTTGTACTAAAGCCCTTTTTCTATATGTAGCTGTTCTCCCCACCTCAAGTCTTACTAATTTTATGTTCCCTTCATATTCACACTATTTTATACGAATATAAACAATTCTGCTGTTGTATGATACCCAATTGTCTCAGGGTCACCGCAGTTTAGAGAACCAAGAGATGACCCGAAACTTAATGCCGTAAATATGCATTACCCTCAGGCTTTGTTCGTTGAGAGAAAACTAACAAACAGAATAAAATGGCGGGGATTGGATCGAGAACTGTGCAAATTTCATCAGATTCAAATAAAGATAGTAATCCCACCGTCAACAAGACTTCAATATTATATAACAACAGCGAACTACTAGCACGAACACCGATTTGAGAAATACAGTTTTAGATCTGGCTATCACAGCCCAGATCTAGGTTTTAATTCGTTCCAAAAACCAGGTTATGGAATGCCCGGTGGTAAAACATCCCCTAATGAGCCTCGAAGACAGCAAAATAAATCAAATTGAAGCTCAAAAGAAGAGAAGAATATAGTTCATCGCAGACTATTAAATCGAATTTTCACACCCAATTAATCAAAATGGAAGAGTAAGAAAGGGACAAGAAAACATACACAGATCCTTCGTTATAGATGTCGATAGAGACAGAGACGCGTTCTGATCCATCCCTAAGCTTGGTGATACTGGCCTTCTTGTGTGCTACAATGAATGGGGATTCAGAGCTAGCAATCGCAGATGCAATCATCGACGAAGAAACCATGAACAGCAGAGCAACGATCAGAATCGATGATTTCGCCATGGTGTAAAATCGATCTGGCTTTAGGTCGGAGATCCAATTTCGATTTTCAACCAATAATACTTGTAGGGTTTTGAAGTCGAACGATGAGGATATAAATAAATACTGTACAATTACAATAGAAATATAAGATATTAACAAAAATTTAAATAGAAAAAAAGGATATTTAGGTAGACGTGGCTATGTTGACCTGGTGCTTCCGTATTTTGACACGTAAATCTCATGCTCTTACCTCAGCAGCCAACTGTAAATCAAGGTAGCCTACCTGTCATTTTATTTTTTATTTTTTCCAAAATAAAATAAATCAGGACTCGTTAGGAAAAGTTGTTCATCCTAAAAATACTAAGATGAGCTTGAATTAAATAATATTTAGGGCCCGTTTGGTTTTAACTTCGGAATTGGAAACGGAATGGAAACGAATCTAGTTCATACGTATACCTTTATTCATGAAGGTTTTTGGAATCAATTCATGTGGTTTGGAGTAATTAGAGTAGAGTTTGATTACTTTTGATACCCTATAGGATAACAAAATGTGGGAAATCAAGTGCATTTTGGCTTAAACCACAAGGAATGATTTCATACAATTTCATGAATAAGGATATAGATATGGACTAAATTCATTTTCGTTTCCGGGGTTGGAAACAAACGGGCCCTTAATTTATAATCTGCATAATATCAACTGGTAAATGAAGGGCATAAGAGGATTAAAATGTGAGCATTGATTGTCCTGAAGATATGTTTGAAATAAACAATCTTCAATTTCTGGATTTGAGTAATAATTCTACAATAAGCATCTCAATTTCATGGATATGACCGGACTCTACAATGACGTTGATGATACAAAGGTTATCTCCCTTGTAAAGTGTAATTGTATGTGTTAGTTTTGTGTTTAATGACATGGCTATGATGTGAATATGTGATCCCAAAGATCATTTGTTCATTGTAACTTTGCATTGATATTGTGAAGTCCAAACCTGGATTTGTTTACAACCTGGTCTAAAGAGTAGGCCCGTTGAGCTAATTGGGCTTGTACCGGCCCAAATGTTGAGCCAAGTTACACCACTAATCCGAACGACATTGTTTCACATAATGGAGAGGAGTTAAAGGATTGTCGGTATCTTTAGGCCTGTGGATACGGTCCGGACCGTAGACCAGTGGACCGTAAATTAAGAAAACCTTGGACCGTAGACAGAACCGGTACCGGTCCGGTTCCGGGTTGGACCGATTTGTACATAAATTGTGCAATTTTGAATATTGCGGACCGGACCATATTGGACCGGTTTGTACCTTAATTGTGCAATTTTGGTGAGTTTTTTCGGTCCAAAACCGGACCGGACCAGAAATTCGTAATTTACGGTCCAACCCAGATAACGGTTTTATACGGTCCAAAAACCGGACCGGACCGTAACCCGAATTTTCAAAAAAAACTGGATAGAAATCGGTCCGGTTTATGAACCGGACCGTAAATTCCGGTCCGATTTTGCACAGCCCTAGGTATCTTTTATCACTCTACTCTAATTCAATCTCACCCGCTGCGACAAATATTTGTTCACTTTTTTTTTATAATAAAATCAAATCAAACAAGTTATATGTGGTTGTTGTTCCAACCTATACATTTTTTTCTTGATACCTAAATTTGCCTTTTGTCAATATCATCCCTACATTTTTGTCATTAAAATCTAAACGTCATACTTGATCATCGAATGACAAATAACTTATAATCCAACATTGTGAGTCTGTTAGGGGACCCTCGTTGTTACATTTGTTTCTTGTTTTAATTATAGAGATAAATTATGGAGAAAATATTGGTGTATTATTTGATGGATGGCCATGGCCCAAATGAGTTCCTAGTTGTTACCTAGCAACCGCAAAATGCAACATATCATGTGTCATTGGACATCCCTAACTGGGCCAATAACCCCCACTATCAACTCACTAGCCCTGCTATTATTATAAATTTGATCAATCATTTAACTGAAATAGAAACAAAATTAATACGGGTTTTATTATTTAGACACAATAGCTTAGGTCTTGAGGATAGGTGAGGTAGGTGAATAGTGGGTGAAGAATTAATCATATTTATTTTAATTATATCTCCACGTCAACCCTATTTTAATTACATAATTACATTCATGTTTAATCTTATTATATGTCTCTACGACTTTACTTAGTTACACCATTACCTCATTATAATAATAAGCAAGTCAAAGGGAAGGAATTGACGTGATACAGTTGCAACTTTTTTAAATGTAAGTTGTTACATATCTCAATATGACTTCCACAAAACATCAAGGAATGCGTATTAATTATTTGTTAACATAATTTGGGCCATTGAACCTTGGCGTACAACAATTCGATCACTCAATTTGTAATAGCTTTATCCTCGCGATGTTGCCGAAGCTTGCGGCCTTACAACCCTCGGAAGGAGATATGATGAGGTTTACCTCTCCGCCCTTAGGGGTGAGCTTAAATGGGTACATTCGGTAGGTGGAAACTATATGGTTGACTCATCTTACACCATGTTGTATGAGGTTATTGACATTCAATTGAGAGAGGCCGGCCAGACTATTTAGTACCATTTGGAGGATGAGACCATGAGAGGTTGCAATCTTCATTTGGAAGCTAGTGAAGGGTGATTAATAGTGAAGAATGGAAACGTAGGCACTTATATGCATGGAATATGATTGTACGGGATGCCATCAAGCATCATAAACAACGGAACCCTTATTTCAGGATTGTGGAAGGGGTTTTTTACAATCATCTTCTGTGGAGGAAAATTTGTGATCAAAATCCCAGAAACATATAACCAATGAGGTTTTATTAAATTCAATTAATAATAGAAGGAGAAATTCACCAACCTTACATACTAGGTCTGATGTGACTTTATTAATATCGATGTAGGGACATTTCATCCTCTACAATCACCCCGTCTAGAGTGGTGAAGATTATTACAAATGGGGTAGGAAAAAAGTGATAGGCATGCATCGGCGGCAAGTATTATTATGAATAACGTGGGAGGGTGACAACTAGACTTTGGTGCAAAATTGGAACTTTGCAAGTCCCTATGATTGAGTTATGGCGTGTGGTGTATGATCTCAAAATCATATGGGAGAATGGCTATTGATCTGTGATTTTGAAAACATACTCACAATTGGTTACACAACTCTACCTACGTGCACATTGTGATCGTATATTGCAATCTTTAATAGAAATAAAAGCTCATACAAAATAGATCTGGAGCGATCAATTCCAAGAACACAAAGTACACAAAGATTTAACCAAAAAATCAACAAAACAAAAGAAGAGTAAAACAATTTAAGAGGTACAAATCACACAAGTCTGAATGTCCCAAGAATTTCTCCGTGCCCACAATGTGGTTAGAACCAGTTCAAGCTTCGTAGTGAAGCTCTCAATCTCACTTTTGCTATGGTATTCTCTCAAAGAAGAAGACGAGAAGAAGAGATGAAAAGGAGAAGAAGAGAATGAGTTTAGGGTTTAACATCTTGGGGAGCTAACCTTTTATATCTCACAACATCCAAAAACGTCGCGTCTCATAATCAAAACGGCGCGCTTGATTAAATAAACACGGCTTTAGACAAACCAAGTCAACTTGGCTCAACTCTTCTTTTCTTCACTAAACCCGGCTCAGATATATTCTTCACTTATGTGCATGGGTATGTGGGTTGCATGGATCAAGGCCTAGGGATAAGGTCTTCTTCCTTGCAGCCAACATCGAGCCCAACTCATTTCCCGGAATCTGATCAAGCCGAGCATGAATTCGGTTCAGATCTTCATCATAGTTCAAGCTTTCCATTACACATGCTCCCTCAACACCATTATCTCTCTAGTCTAGTATGTAGGTGGCAAAATTATTTTAGAAGCCTACCAGAAATCCTAACAATATATGAAAGTAATAATTGCGAAATGTACATGAAAGGTAACGGGGTAAAAGAAATAGGTCGACAGAACCCTCCACGGTCCGTATTCAGCATAAAGAGCATTTTTAACGATTAAACCACTAATTTTCAATGGTTTTATACATCCCATAAAACTCGAATTCAAAATCTATTGACTACTCTTTCACAATCAAACCTGCATTCCGTTATTCCAAAGTTCAAATACTCTATATCCTTAAGTCAGAGATCTTACTTGCGTATGTAAAACAGCAACCTTTGAGTAACTTGGTCGAAGCAATTCACATTCATATTGACCTTCGTGGAAGACGTAATATTACTGCAAATCTCAAGTTTCTTTCCACATGCATGCAATTAAACTAATGAACTCCATACGCGTTTACACACCATATTACATATTCATTACTCCCGACTTGGTAATTGCTAGCTGGCCCGCCGGGGGAATTGTTAAAGCCACTTATTTTATCACCATGGGCATTTTCGTCCTTTTCCACATTGCTAAAGTCACGGACAACCATGGTTGGTTGTTTCTCACGGCCCATTACCCAACTGCCCATCGTTTTCTCCCCGGTGTATGTCACCGCTTTCAGTGCTCAACTCAACTGTGTTGTGCGTGACGTTTTCCGGAGGTACGGCTGGGGTCCACCCTACAACATTTTTTTATAACTCCGTTACAACCGAATATAATTAAGTATTTAATTATTTTAATTATTTGGACGTTCGAAGAAATTTCGGAGTCAGGTTCATATTACCACAATAATAATTAATAGGGCCCAGCTCCTCTTCATGAATCTCTGACCCCACCTACGTCCATATTTGCATGTCATAATTTTTCATTCATCTCACCTCTCCTTAAACTCGTCCCCACGCGACTCGGGTCATCTGATCTACATCTCCAATTTTTACTTTTATCTTCATGAAACGATGCACTCGATTTCTCTATAAGTTATAAAATAAATCATATCAATAATTGAATAGATTGTAATTTTATCTTTGTGAAACGATACACTCGATTTCCCTATAAGTTATAAAATAAATCATATTAATAATTGAAGAGATTTATGGATTGAAAGCTAATGTTTATATAGAAAAATATAAAAAATTAAAATAATAAATTAATACTAAAAATATGGTATCTACAAAAATGGCGCGTGAATAACAGTTTAGGCGGGGGCGATCCATCTCTATCTTCTCGCCACTTGAGTGCTTAATAATAAAGTCGGACCTTTTCTTTCTGTTTCCTTCTCTTTGTTTCCGCCTAATCAAACAATTCTACCCTTCTCTCTCTTTCTCTCTCCGATTTGACCTTCGCCGGCGACCGTTATGAAAGAAGCTCCACCTCCAGAAGACGTCACCGTCCTCCTCAACACTTGCAATCGTCATCTCGCTTCCCTACTCGACGATCACGTCCCCACCGTCCAAACCTTTCGAGGAAAGTGGTCTATTCTCCGTACTAAGCTTTCTCTCCTTCAGTCGCACCTCCGGGATCTTTCCGACGGCTCACTTTCTCTCTCCTCCAACAATCTCTGCCTCGACTTACTATCTGCTACCTCCACCACGCTCTCCTCTGCTATCTCTCTCGCCGTCAAGTGTCAGTCTCCTTCCCCTGTTGACGGGAAGCTCCGTACTCAGAGCGATCTAGATTCTCTCTCCGCTCTTCTTGATCGTCATGTTCGCGACTCCGACATCCTTCTCAGGAGTGGAGTGTTACAAGAATTCGTATCCTCGGCTGGCGACGCTAATTCTATTTCTCCGGCTTTACTGGTAGTGTCGAAGAAAGAGGCGGTGCGAGTTGAGATCAGGAATCTTCTCACCAGGCTGCAAATTGGAGCTCCGGAGTCTAAGGCGTTTGCTATGGATTCGATTCTAGGGCTGTTGAACGGCGATGATAAGAACGTCTTGATCGCTGTTGCGCAGGGGATTGTCCCTGTGCTTGTTCGGATGCTTGACGATTCGTGCTCTCTCGAGATGAAGGAGAAGACGGTTGCGGCCATTGCAAGGGTTTCAACGGTGGAGAGCAGCAAACATGTTCTTCTGGCCGAGGGACTGCTGCTCCTCAATCACCTCCTTCGAGTGCTTGAATCCGGGAGCGGATACGCCATGGAGAGATCTTGCGTTGCTCTTCAGGCGCTTAGCTTCTCCAAAGAGAACGCGCGTGCTATTGGATCCAGAGGTGGAATCTCCTCCCTGTTGGAGATATGTCAGGCGGGGACGCCTAACTGCCAGGGTGTCGCCGCTGGTGTGCTTAGAAACCTCGCCCAATTTCAGGATATTAAGGAGAATTTCATGGAGGAGAACGCCATTTTCGTGTTAGTTGCGCTCGTAGCCTCCGGCACAGCCTTAGCCAGGGAGAATGCCATTGGATGTCTGGCGAATCTGGTATCTGGCGACGAAAAGTTGAAGGTGATGGTAGCGAGAGAAGGCGTGATCGAAAGCTTGAAGAGCTATTGTGACGCAATGACAACCGGTAAGGAGCTGGAACCGGCAATGGAGCTGCTTAGGAATCTGGCTTCCTACCAACCGATTGGGGAGGTTCTGGTCTCTGAAGGATTCATTCAAAGAATAGTTCCTCTATTGAGCTGTGGGGTTTTAACTGTGAGAATTGCAGCTGCTGGGGCGATATATGAACTCGGTTTCAGCTCGAACTCGAGAAGGGAGATAGGCGAATGCGGTTGCATTCCTCCCCTAGCCAGGATGCTTGAGGGCAAGGCTGTTGAAGAAAGAGAAGCTGCTTCAAAAGCTGTATCAAGGCTCATGCTGTGTCCATTGAATAAGAAAGTTTTCATGAAGGAGGAGAGAGGGATAGTGAACACTGTTCTACTGCTGGATCCTTTGACACAAAATATAGACAGGAAATGGGCGATTTCAATCTTATCTTCGTTGTCTCACTCAAACAAGTGTCGTAAGCAGATTGTGGCTGCCGGTGCCTGTGGTTACCTCCAGAAACTAGTAGAGTTAGACGTTGAAGGTGCTAAGAAGCTAGTCGAGGTTCTTGGCCGCGGTAAATTGTGGGGTGTTTTCTCAAGACCCTGATTGATATATGATTCATTGATTTGATTGTTTGTATCGAAGGAGATTGAGATCATCAAAATGGTATTCTCTATGTACAATCCCCATATACTTTTCTTCTAGCTCCTCTGTTTATAGTTTATATGTTGGTGTTAGAGTACATCTGAGTAGAATTTATTATAATTGATGAAGTATTTTCCCCTGGTAGGATCTTGAGATATTGTTAGTAGATGGTGACATAGCCTTGATCCAATTTGTAAGTCTTTGAATTTCAATAAATGAAATTATGCTCTGGCCGGCTTGTTTGAGGTTATCAATCCATGATAAACTGTCTTTTACAACTTTTTGGCCGTTTTGAGTTAGTTCTTGTCTATTGTAATTCTATTCCAGTTGGAAATGTACATAATACATATATAGCTTTCCAGGTATTCTGTTCAGCTCCTTAATCTTTTGTCATCTGGTTTGTTTCTCAATTGGAAGATTGGTGTTCAATAGTCATTACCTCTTATTTCAAAATCATGTAACCATTCTCGAAAGCCATTGCATTCTTGTGGCATCATCAAATGTATAATACTATTGGTTACTGATTATGAGCCTAGTCTAGTTGTGGTTTGTAGTTGCAGTCAATTGATCGGCATCGTTACGTTGAAGCTGAGAACAGTTTAGAAGGACTCCTTTGCGGATAATGGGTTACTGCTCCATTATGGTTTGATTGTCTTGTTGGTAGGGAGTAATAATGTAAATGGGTCTCTAAAATGAATGTTATAAGCTGTTGTTCACTTACCTGGCTGACTTATTCATGTGATTTTCTCAGAAATCCAGCTGTTAGAACTTGTCCAAATTTACAATATGCAGATCACCTGGGTGTACTAGGCAATAACTGTCCCAAGATCCACAACTTATGTCTAAGAAGATGAACAGGAAGCTAGAAATGGAGACAACTAAACGTGGAAAAGATTTCTGCCTAGTAAGAGCTGTTTTTTTATCATGTTTGTCCTCTTCTATTTGCAATAGATCTCTGACAAGAAAATTCCATTAAATTTAATAATGAATGTGGGCATTCTTGCTGCAATAATGCATGTGCTATTATTGGCTGCATTGATTATCCTTACACTGGTCAATTATGTGACAACTTCTGCAACTAATTATAACGATCTATAAGCTGGCTCAAGCATTTGATTTATTAGAAATCATTAGGAGAGACATTTCTTAGTTAATTAACTAACTGTGAAGTTGAATGTCTATGTACAATACAGCGGAAAACAGAGGCTAGACCTCTGTTCGATTTGAGAAGACAAATGTCTAAGGAATGTACAGATGGAGAAGATGGAAACATGTATTTACAAGCAACATTTCTTTGCTAACATGAGATGGTCTTTCTTCAGTCGCAGATGTCGAAATACTTGGGATCTGATGGAAAATGGTATTCTACATTCAACTGCACACAACAACACAGAACAAGTACACCAAGTCACTACATGTAGGCTCTTCGTAAACAGACAGTGCAATAATCAGACAAAAGAGAATACCGAGTGACCGAGCTAATCAATTACCTTGCCCTCATCTGAATCCGAATGGCGTTGAGGAAAGACTACCTTTAAGTCACTATACAAGTAAAAGCGCCGCTCCTCATCAACACTTGTATTGTTTGTTGTGGGAGCAGAGAATGGATCAGATTTGCACCTTTGTACAGATTTAGAACTTCTCTTAGGAGTCTTAGGATGTGGGCATAGGAACCGAAGATGAAGGGCATAACGTAGAACACCATTCCCATTACACCTTTCATTGATCTTGGAAGGACTGCTATGTATTGATTTAGTTCCAGATCTAGGAGATGTACTTGGTGACACGTTATTCTCCTTCTCTGGTGTCTTAGAAAGCTCAGACGCATCAGATATTGATCCCACATCTTTTTCAGATTCCATATGTTGCATCTTCTGATCATTACCCTGTACTCCATTTGATGCTCTAGTCTTTTCCGAAGAAGCTAGGGTGATCTTTTGACGTAAAAATGTCTAGTTTATACCAAGAAAATTAAAAACAAAGGAAAAAAATCAGAAGAGTAATCCCACATATAGTAACAGTACTATAGTGTAACATAGAAATGCCTCTTGGCAAATGCTCTTGACAAGAAGAGAAAAGAAAGTGATCTTCAGTCCCCATGAAATGCCAGAAACCCAAGGAGTATCAGGAGTTTTTAAGACTTACAGAAAGATATGACCATATTATATCACCATTCCTAAAATAAACATGTAACCTTACAGCAAAATTTAGCAGTGAACTCAGGCTTATTCTATCATGCATTTCTAAATCAAAGATAGAAATCATTTCAAATACATACCTTTGTACCAGCTGGCATATCACTCAAATCATAACTACAAAGAAATGTGTGAATCGGTGTCTTTTCTGGGTTGCTAAGAACCTGCACAGAGTTATCATGTTCAGAAATCTATCCGTCATATTTTTCTTTTAGAGAAACTATAGATAGTATCGGAGGACACGGACATTAAAAGATGATCAGTCCCCATGGAACAAAACCAACAACCGATTATGAACTGGGAATTTAAATCCCCGCTTCAAGGATACGATAATGACAGGAATTTATCTATTAAGTTCAAAGAACGCGAAGTCAATAAAGAGGAGAACATGAACAAAACCAAATAATTTGATATATCGCAGCCAATTGATGAAGTAGTTGCTGGAAAGTGAAATTCTATCACCATTTACCAACAAGTCCACATATCTCAACTTCTAACATGCAGACATTGTGTTTGGATTTTTCTTAGGCCAGCATTATTGTATCTTGGTCAGAATGAACCATTCATGAACTTATCCATACAAAAATCATCCTAGCTGCTCACAACATTCCAATTATCACATGCTCATTCAATGTCGCAAAATAGAAAAATTACTATTCCCCTTTCCGAGGAAGTAATAAGAACTCCCATATCACACAATTGACTATGTACTTAGTATGTTTGTATTAGATGGATATTATTATCATCATCAGATGGATGTCTTGCTCCAGAAAAATCAATTTAGAAATACTTAAAAAAAAAATCATCTTTAGGTTAATAGAAGCGAAATACCAGCTGTATGCGGCCTTTCATTGGAACCCGCAAACGACTCTTTTCAGCTGGTGGATCATGAGTACTCAGACTCCTCTTCATTTTTGCACATCTAGGTTTCTCCGACATTTTGCACGCCCCAAGGTTTATATCAGAGTAATACAATAAGAACTTTTCTCCGTCCACAATGGTAGCAGCAAATGGAAGCTTTTGAGGCTTTGGCGAGAAAGTCCCGCCGGATATACTTAGTATGGCAAGAAAACCATCAATTTTCTGTGGATGCAGTAACCTTCATCAAATTAGGGCACTATATGTTGATCAAAGTTTTAAGTCAATTGATTACTGAAATAAAAAACATTATAAGAAAGAAGATGTGCATTCACCTTGCTAATGTTTGCTGATGCCAAACGACCAGACAAAAGGCACTCCTCAAAAGAGCCAATCAAGGACCTTCTCACAGGTAATCCGGTTAACGACCTGCCAAACTTAGCTGATGGTGAAGGAGGGGATGTATCATGCCTGATCTCAGGATTGAACAAGTCATCCCTACGATGGAGTATCTGATACTCAATCCCGGTCACCTTCTTGCATTCCTTAGAAGGGAAAAATCCGGAGATGGTTCCACTAAGGGACTGCTCAACATCTTTCCAAGTTATACACTCATAATCCAAGTGTTTATTTGCATCTGCAAATCTTTGCGTTTTCTGCAATCTTTCATGGAACTTCGGACCAAGAGGAGAAAGAGATAAAAAAGGAGATGCCACTTTTTCCAATGATACAGACAGTCCTCCATTCAATGGTCTACATTTTAGTGTTTCTGCATAGTAATTGAATCCAGGTTGAGGAGAGTGGTTTACATGATGCCGAATAGGCTGGAGATTTCCAAGTAAGGGGCCATCACAAAGAATGCCAGGTTTCATCTCAATATTGTCTGGTGAGCTATTTAACTCCCAAGAAGTAGAAACTGCATTATTGGAGCTGCTAATATGAGCTTTCTTGTGCTCATGTGATAGGGAAATATTTTGATTAGCACCAGCAACCTGTGGTTTGGTCTGGGAAACCCCATTGCCAATGTTCAATATATCACCATTGAATTGTTCATGAACAAGCGTGCCATTTATAGGAGACAACACCCTCTTTCGAGCCGATGATGCATTCCCCTCAACAACATTACTGACACTGTCTCCATCATTTGAGGGCAAAACATAATCTGTCTGCTTAGCATGAACCGCAGTGATTGATGAGCTAGCGGGCCTTGCTTCAAAACCAACTACCCTAACAAGGGGACTGTTCATGCTAGGTCCATTTGTATTGGTAAGCCATCCAAATTGATCTTTGTGACTAATCTTGAGGCCAGACATATTAGAAGTATCACCCTTGGACAAATTTGTGGAATCCACTTCCAACAAATCATGGCTTGAATGTCTTCTTTGATGATCTCCCGGTGAAGAGAACGGTAAATTCCCAGATAACCTATTGCGCATATTTGCTCCAAGCATGCCATTAACATCATTAGTGTTCAAGCCAACCAAATGTTGAGGAGATGGTACAAATGTGGTCCGAGAAACAGCTGCCTCTTCAGAAATCCCCCCCACTGTTACTTGAGGCAAACCCATTGTGAAGATCAAGTTACAGATGTTCACTTATAGAGAGACCCAATTCTAAATATCCTAGGAACTAGTTCACTAGGACACTACAAAGTGCTACTATCTTTTTTCGGATGAAGACTGAATCTAAAACTTAGCTAAGGAGTAAAAGGAAATCATGCTTCAAACCCAATACCTCAAATTTAGCTAAAACATAACCTTACACATCCCTCCTATTCCTATCTCACTAATCAAGTATTATTTGTAATACTTTTCATGACACCCTCCTAAATGCAATCCACTATCGATCAACCAAAGGTATCTTCTTCTTATGAAGACTGCGGTCGCGAGCTGGCATAAAGAAAGTCAATTGATGACCAACAAAAAAACTCAAGTAGCAAAGCTCGCCTTCGACACAGCCAGAGATATGATAAAAGTTACACATTCTAGAAGCCAACACCCTGTCCTGAAATGAAAAGAACCATATCATAATCATCCAAGGATAAAGCAACGATCAACCATCATAACTTAATGGGCCAACAATAGTTCAATATCATCTTCAGCTGAAAAATCAATGCACCATATAAACATGAAATCTAAGGCCAAAAAACAGATAAGTACACATCTGCCAATCTCTCAAGTACAATGACCCAGAAACCAAATTCCACACCAAGATCCAATAGAGCATCAAATTAGAGTTTTCCTTCACAGCTGCTATCAGCTTAAAGAATATAATGTGAAGTGCATTGAAAGGCTTCTCAAAACTGGCGATCAACTCAGAATGAGAAAAGAAATTGAGGGTTCTGAAGCAGATTGAATCAATCAAAATTTGCAGCTATAATGACTATAAGCTGCCAAAGCATTTTCATCATCTATTCATCTCTCAGCCAAACCAGGTACAAACTAGTTGGCAATGAGTAAACTGAATCTTTTAGATTGTCTTTATTTTTCCTCCTCATCCATCTGATCATCAAACAAACGAAACAATCTGAATGTGACAAAGCAAAAATCCATCAATTCACAAGGCATATCATCGAACATCAACCGATCATCAAGTATCCACAAAGAATCAAAAAACAAATCAAATGCAAAACCAAACAGAAAGAACAAAGAGGGGAACAGACCCAATGAAAGATGAAGAGCCTATGCTTGATCAAATTGATTAGATATATAAATTAAACCCTGCTCATATCTCCAGCTTATAAAGCAATAGCAGATTTTTCACAATCAATCAAAGAACTCCCAACAGAAGAAAAATCTGGGTTTGTGGGAGGAGAGAGAGAAGGGTAAAAAAGAGGTTTTTTTATATGAGCAAAAGATTCTCCCCTCCTTTATCTTTTCTTCTGAGGAAGATAAATGGAGGCTTCTCAAGGGAGAAAGCGAGGGGCTTTGGGCTTCTTAATACAATCTGCTTGCTGGGTCTTGACAATCCATCTCAAAACTTGAAAAAAAAAGGAAAAATTATTTCGTGGCTGCTCGCAATTTCATCCATTTGACATTCTCTCTCTACTTGTTAGCCTCCCAATCCCTAATTTTACAACGAGGATCGCAATTCGCAATGGAGGAATTTTGCCTGGGCGGTTAGCACTTGCCCTAACAGCCCAATCTTCCTTTTCCTTTTTTACATTGCTAATATAATAATTAAAAAATGTAAAGTTGAATTCAAATGAAAATCAAAACTTAAATGGCAAATGTATTGATGTACTTTACTTAACTTGTCAAAGGCTTTGATGTTCAAATTGTTCATATACCGCAAAAGGCTAGTTTTGGTAACATGCTTTGCAAGCCCTTTTCCTTTTCATACCCATATGTTCAACATCATTCAAATTACCTCTTTCGGTTTGCATAAGATATTCCAATGAACAAATATATTTAGGTAAGATAAGCAATATTTGTGATATGTTTGGATATATGAAATAGTAATTGGAGCTTAACCATTTGGATTGTAAACCTTTTCCGTGATGATAGTAAAGTTGCAACCTTTATATAAGAAGGAGCTTATCCGGACTGAAATTGGGAGAGAAAGGATAATATACATTTATATAGCTATCTATGAATGACGTCTAAATACATTTTGATTTTGGTATTTTGTTGATTATCTACAGTTTGGGGCTGTCAATTGGCAGTAGCTGTGTGGACATTCAATTTTGATTCCCCACCACATATTACAATTTTAGATTGAGGTTCAATCACGTTATTATGTGCACATGCAATGGTTCGAATGTCATTGGTAGCGCACTTTTTAAAAAATTGCCATCACGCCTTCAAGTCCCGATATCAATCAAGATAAGGTTCGACATGATTCAATCTACAAAGTATAAGATATGTCTTGATCTCGTCTTATATGTAATAGTTGGGATGGGATATGGACGACCTCAATCCCATCTCATGTTCAATTTATGTAATCTATAATTTACTAAGAAAAAAGGAGGGGAAATTAAACACTTTCGGCCCTAAATTTCATCTTCACACTCTCTAACCAAACGCACACGCATCTTGTTTGTATAGGACTATACCGACAATTATGATCATTTTTAAAACAAAAAGATTATTCATAATTTTTCTTATCCAAACCAATTCAACTTTAATTGGACGGACCTATAATCTAACTTAATTCAAAATAAAGGCACGTGAACAAGTTTAAATAAGAGGTTTTTATTGTTCATCCCCGAGTGTCTCATCTCATGCACGTTTTTTACAACGTGTTACGCAGAGTATCTGTTGCTATTTGATTCTCCAAGTTGTTAGGATTTGTTTGTTTCTATACGTTTGTTAGTCGCTATTTTTGTGCAGTTTGATACGCTTTTCAGCTTTCACTTCATGTATATATTCATGTTGTTAGGGATGAATAAGAATACATATTTGAGTTTGACAAACCTACATGATATCCGGCTACAAGATCCATAATCAAACCCAATAAACAACTACTGCTCCCAACATTTTAACCACTACATCTCCTTACTATTTTCACCCATCTGATCACCCAAGTCTCACCATTTGCCTTATCTTACTCAAACACGAGAACTATTCCGAATGTTCCGTTGCTAGAAGAATGTGTTGTATGTTAAGCATAAACTCGGTTTCATAGACGGAACCATTGACAAACCAACAGATAACTCCACAGACTCAACTAATTGGTCGTGCGTAAACTCCACTGATGTGAAACACAAGGGGTGTCCCGATCTTTTGTCGAGTTCAACTTCTTCGATTGTTAAAACGAACGAGATTTGAATAATTGTAACTAGTTCGACTAGGAACCAGATTAACAAGGAAACACATGCACTTATTAATCTTAATTCCAATACGTCTATTAATGAGGCAAAAGTCACAACTTATAGCGTTTATAGGCAATAACTATAGAAAATAAAATAAAACAAACTATCTAAACTAATGCGGGATAAAATAAAGAGAAGACTAAGTTACTAAAACATGTTTTATTTCTGCAATACTATATAGGCCCCTAATATTTAGCATTAAAAAAAAGATAAAAAGGAGGGTCAATATGATCTTAATTAAACATTTAATGGAGCAACTAAGGATAATTAATAAATGTTAATATATTAGTGAGTTAAAAAAAGAAGTCGGTTAATCTCTTTCGATCTACTTTTTTTTGTTCCACTTTTTATTCCCAGATTTCCCTCAATCTTCCCTCACTTTCTCTCTCTTCTCCTTCGTTTTATCTCTCCCGCATGTTTTCCAAAACAAAACCCTAGCGTTCTTGTTTTCTTCTTCCCTTATCTATGGATCTCCCTCCATTCTCGCCGGCCCTTGTCCCAACCACACCCCACCAGGAGCCGTCGCCGTCGAGCCTAGGTCATAGTCGTCGTCCATCGTGGTGGTTATAGGGGCATTTGATACTTGGTGTCGCCGGCTTCTGTCATCTTAGCCACCACTCCCGACCGTCGTTGTTGTCGCACCGCCAGGGAATTCGATTGGCCACCAGTCTCGATTGCGTTGGTCGCAAGGGGCCGTCGCTAGGGTCTGTCGCGAGGTGGTTCAGTTTCCACAACTTATTTCCGGCCGCCGTCCTCAAATGATCTTCCCCTTTTCCTCTGCAGATTTATTTGGTTCTTGGGTTAGTTTTTGGAATTTTTGAAGGCTGCGTAAATGGCTGCGAGGACGTAAATGGTTGCGTAAAGGGCTTGTACTTGTGTAACCAAACCATGTGTAAAATGACTGACTTGTGTAATCAAACCTTGTGTAAATGACAAACTTGTGTAACCAAACCCTGTGTAAATGACAAACTTGTGTACATGACATAAACAAACGGAACTTGTGTAATTGAAAAATGACCAAATGTGTTAACTACATAAGTTGGAATAACAAATGAAATTGTGTATGAACATTGTGTAATTGAAATTATGTATTAATATTATGTAACTGAAATTGTGTATTATTATACGCAAAGTTTAATTAGTCTAGCTTGTATAAGGTGAGAGAGATGAATAATTAGGAGAGAAAAGAATAATTAGGAGAACATTAGTGCATCATAACTACAGAAAAAGGTTAATTAATCAACCTCATGAGTTACCAAAAGTATCATATCATCGGGTTTGATTGCAATCTCCCTAAGCATTTCAATAATAAGATCACAGTTAGGATGAACTTCACCTCGTAAGAGACGTTGTCCATCTTGAAACGTCTCTTCGGCATTTTTAATAGCATTTTTCATAGCTTCAATCATGTCTTCCTAAAGTAGATCTCCATTATCATTGGCATCAATAACCCATCTCATATAATCATCCGACAATGGTTCCTCATCATATCCATAAAAATTCATGGGAGAACATTACTGCATCATAATCACGGAAAAATATGGATCTTGAAATTTGGCTTTTTTTAAGTAAAACTTTGGGGAAGATTTTGCAAATATCACAAATTAGAGAGTCAGATTTGTAAATACCACAAATAAGATCTGAAAACCTATAATGTGTCTTCTTCGCAGGTGCTTGACAACACCGATCTTAATTTTCAGTGGACGGAGTGAGCACCAAAAGTTGCAAGGGTTGCAACGGTGACTCTCGTTCTCGACTCCGGCGGACTCGACGGTGCTTAGTTGTTGTTGCTCGTGGTGGAAAGAGAAGGAGGATGAAGGGAGTCGAGTAGGGTTGTAATATGAGACAAGCTACTCGGGCTTGACTTGCATTCGACTCGTCAAAATCTCGGCTTGAGCTCGTTTATTTTCCAAACAATCCGAATACGAATACATTTTAAAGCTCGTACAAAATTTAGGTTCGGCTAGTTTATAAATGAGCCGAGCTTGAGCATGTCAATGCTTGACTTGTACGGGTAAAGCTTGGCTCGTTCGGCTAAAATAACACTATAGGAGCATTATTTTAGCCAAACTACTCGGACCCGGCTCATCAAAAGCTCGTATTACATCCCTAGACTCGAGTGCTAGCTAGCGTCAATCCACTGCAACGGCTGCGACAATTAGGCTTCCTCTAGAAATGGTAAAAACGAAGAAGAGAGGAGGAGGAGCGGCGAAGTAGGCGGTTGTGGCTATTGGTGACATAAATGGGTAATCGACTTCGGTGGACACTATAACAAACGGTGATTGTTGCTCGCGACTCAAGCTGGCTTCCCGACTCTAGTTGGTTTCGCAAAGGTCGAGCGAGGAGGTGAACGGTAAATTCCGGCAAAGACACTATTACTTCGTTTATGTTTTATGGATTTTTTCTGGTGATGGGATGGGTACGGAACGGATGTTGACGGAGAATGACAAACTTGCCGACAAGCAACCGTTGCTTTAACACCAAATGATGTGAAACACGAGGGGTGTCCAGATCTTTCGCCGAGTTCAACTTTTCCAATTGCTAAAAACGAACGAGATTTGGATAATTGTTAATAAGTTCGACTAGGATTCAGATTAACAAGGCAACACATGCACTTATTAATCTTAATTTCAATTTGTCTATTTATGAGGCAAAAGTCATAATTATAACTTATAGCGTTTACAAGCAATGATCATAAAAAAATAAAATAAACTATCTAAGCTAATACCGGATAAAATAAATAACGAACTAAAATAAATTAACTAGCTAGAAATAAAATAAACTAATTAGGAAATAAATAAACTTAACTTGGTAAAATAAACCAACTGAAATAATATTAATCTAACAATAATAAATCATCGGGCGAAGGAGGCGGACGGATCGAATGCAGAATCTCGATCCATGGGCCTCGTAATAGAAAATCATCGGGCCAAGGTGAAAGGCGGGCTTGATAAAGAAACTCGCTCTAAAAAAAAACCCGGAGGATTTTCAGTTGATAGCTTGTCGGGCATTTTCGAGTATCTTCCCACTAGATTCAGGCTTTAGGGAAAACTTCAATGTTGTAGATCTTTGAAAGACCTTCAAAAGTAGTATTCATGCACTTTCCAAATCCAAGCACAGCAACAAAAATATCAGTTTTACTGAGATGGTGCAAAGATGTCATGGAATACCCAATATTTCTATCTTGGATCGTATCATCCATGATTGTCGAATGGATCATTTATGCCATAGACCCATCCGGTCAACCTTCCATCAACTACTTCACTACCGCGTTGGATCTGTGGGAGGATCTTAAACAACGTTTTGACGATTGCAATGGTCCCCGTTTGATTCAACTCTGCTTTGATGTGTCCCACTGTCATCAAAACGGTGAACATGACGCTTCTTACTTCGGCCACCTTAAGAAACTCTAGGAGAAAACAAATATACAACAACCACCATTTGTACCTGCATCTACACTAGTGGCAATGCTACGAAAAAGGAGGAAGAGGAAGTACACCAACTTCGCATTGATCTCAATGATGACACTTTCTCTTCGCTTCGCTCTACCATCATTTCTCAAGATCCACTTCCAAAGATTAATAAAGTCTATTTCATGGTGGTCCAGGAGAAACGTCTAAAACTATCGTCAAGGATCATGATACCCGCTCTGGTGACACAGTTGCATGTGCAGCCTCAAGGGCTGGTTGCTGATCTACCACTCGACTGGACAAAAGTAAGCTCTTTTGCCTTCATTGCTAAAAAATGGCCATGACTTTGGTTCTTGTTTTAAAATAATAGGCTACCCAGAGTGGTGGAATAACAATCGAGGTGTCGCTTATTCAAAAACCAGGACACCTCCACCATTCAAGACGAACCTTCCTCGTTCTTACGCACAAGCATCAGACATTGTTGCAACAACAATTCATGGCCTCTCTAATCAAGCAACCAACAAAGGAGCGGGTGCTACACTTTTTTATCTAGATTATGCCGCTCTAAGTTCAAATTTCACTGACGCTCAATGGTCTAATTTTTTTGAAACCTTCAAAGCTTATTATACCCACTTTGCTCATGAGACTTTAACAAGTAAGGTTGATATTCAATGGATTCTAGATTCAGGTTCTTCTTGCCATATGAAAGGGGATATGAATTATTTTTTCAACTTTATTTAATGTGAAAACTAGACGGATAAAACTACCTAATGGGAATCTTTTCAATGCCACATCAATTGGAGTTGTTACACTAATCAAGGGAGTTGGACTTTCTCATGTCCAATGGGTGTTAGGACTTGAATATCTTTTATTATCCATAAATCAACTTACTAGCGATTTAGATTGTATTGTTTTGCTCGCTAATAAGTTTTGTGTGATCCAGGATCACACTTTAAAGACGGTGATTGGAGCGGATGAAGTCTGCAACGGTGTCTATTGGTTGTGTTGGATGACACCTCCCGCACTACCAATTTCCTCCCATGTCTCCAACGACCAAAGCTTATCCCATCATCATGTCGTCATCCTTTTACAAATAAAACTACTCCATCTAATGTTTGCGTTCGAGCTAAACAAACAACGCTTTCATTTCCTACTAATACTTTCATTGCATTTTCTTTATTTGACTTAGTAAATTTGGACATATGGGTCCATATCGCATTAATTCAACTTTTGGTGCTTTCTACTCTGTTAGATTTTTGGATGATTTTTCTAAATCAACATGAGGTCATTTAATTCATTCGAAAATGAAGTGAATCAAGTCATCAAATAATTTTGCTCTCTTTCCAAAACACAATTTCACAAAACCGTAAAAATCTTTTGTAGTGACAATGGACGGGAATTTCGCGCCCTTCGTCCATTTTTCTTTGAGAAGGGAATAATACTTGAACTTCTTGTGCTTACACCCCACGACAAAACAGTGAGGTCGAACGCAACCACCGTCACATTTTAAATGTCGCCGGTGCATAACTTTTTTTACGGACATCTTTCGCAAAAGTATTAGGGGGAATGCATTTTTTGCCTCATGCTACCTCATTAGCATAACACCTACCTCGCTACATCAAGTTGGCATTTATACCGGACATTCTAGATATACCGGTAAAATCTTTAATCAACACTGAAACTACGTATCTGAAAAGCGTAGTTGAAGCCAACTACGCATCTCGGGAGCGTAGCCTTCAATTAAAAGAAACAACTTCTTAAAACAAAGGGTAATGTGGAGGTGTTAAGAACGATGGAACCCTAACTACGGATCTCTTCTCCAAGAGCAAGGTGAAGGTGAGGGAATCGATGAAGTAGTCTTCTTCCTGCTTTCTATCCCATCGAATCTAAACCCTAAATTCACAAACTATCCTTTTTGTTCGGTTCAATTGTGATGTTTGTTCGAATTGAAGCCCTAATTTTGATGATGGCGACGGAAAACGACTTAAGCACTCTCCTACTCACTCCAATGAGTTCAAAGAATGTATTGTGTTTGAATGTTGATCGTTGATTGTTTTTTCGTGAACTACAACTATCTAATTTATACGTATAGTTAATCGGTTTGAGATCGACTTCAACTATGTAGGTCATACCTAATCATAACTCTAACGTAATTTCGGTGTTAATAAAATTTTTGACCGGTAGCTCGAGCAATTTTTTCCTAAATAATTGAGCTTTAATTAATGTGGTGAATCCTGGCCTCCATTTTGTCATCTCTATTTGCATCCCATTGGGCCATATTTCTTCTTTCTTAAAAACCGAAAACAATAAATAATTTCGATATCAAAATTTATATTTAGCAGAAGAAAGTAGATTGACAGGTGGCGATAATAAAAGAGACGTGGAGAGCTGTGCAAGCAAGCACGAGACAAGTGTCACCGTCACCTCAAATGCTCCTTTTTCTCTAACAGAGTTATTAAATTAATATTGATGTTCTTCACCTAAAAAAATTAATATTGATGTTAAAATCTGTATTTTAATCAAAAAGTAAATAAAAAGTTTGGCGGTGACGCCACGCATTCAGCCCTCAAAGAGTCACGGTCTCACACATTTTGCCTTTTTAATTTTTAAAAGTAATTTTAATGTTTTATAATTATTAAATTAATTAACTGAGAAATTAAAATTACTTCTATTATATCAAGTTAATTGTAATTATTGATAAACTATAAAAATAGCTTAAATAATGAATTTATGAAATCTAGAATTTTGGGTTATTCGACCTACTGACAAAATTCTGTATTCATCACTATAACTGTAGTTTATGTGCGTATACGATTACGCGAATTTTGATTTTCACATTATAGTACGATTACGCGTATGGTATGTGTAGTTGAAGCTGATCACAAGCCGATTGGGGTCGATAAACTATGCATTTAGTTCGCGCAATTATAGTTAACTTAAAAACAATCAAGGACATCATAGACAATGGTTCGGCGTCGTAATGGAAGCTACCAAAGTAGTACTAGTAAATACCGCAGTGATGGAAGGAGGAGGTGAGCCTTCATCAATGTCCATTTTCTTTGTCAATAATAAAGCAAAGTTTTATTTGTTGTCACACTTGTACATCTTCTCCAGAGATTCTACAATGGTTTGGCCTCTCTAGGCATATTTGATGTAAAATTATTTCCAAAATTTGGCTAAGTTGTTCAGCAGGATTGTACATTTCCGGACTGAAGGAGCAACCGCATGCTTCTTATGCGTTTTTTTTATCAATTTGATAATCAACATCAAAACTAACATCAAGCAGCGCCGTAACAAGAACAAATACAGAAGATGAACTCGGTCACCTTGTGATCTGAAGCCACTAAGCAGTGGCAGCCATTGGAACTGATCTATAGCATGTCCTCTTTGCTGCACGAACAATATCATCAATCTGCAACAACATCAATTATGGAATAAAATTGTTAATCAGCAAAACCCCAAACTCTTAAACATCCATCAGAGTTACGAGCATCCTCAGAGTTGCATTTTCGCATTTCTCTGCCCGAAAATAACTCTATGTGATGGTTCAAGCCACGAAGAACTTCTGGTAAGAGGCTCTATATTGCCAGTAACAACCAACTAGTTTTTTTGTCCTTTTAAAAGCATACCAAGTCTAACCAGCTAGCCTTAGAAACATCCAGAACCTGTCAAGTTTAACAGTGATACCCGCCCCCACTTTAACAGCAGGATACCAAGAAGATTTTTGAAGAGGACGAACCTGAGGAACAGCCAATCTCTCAAGATTTGCAGCATACGGCATGGGAATATCAGCACCTGTAATTCTTTCAACAGGGGCATCAAGGTACTCAAAACTGTCCTCCACAACAGTTGCACTGGTACAACCAAAGTAATTTATAGTATCATCAAAAATAGCAAAATCGTGCTAAAATGGAAGTCAAGTCACAAAGTTATAGCCTCAATGAAATTTTGATTAATAATATTACCATATTTCAGCACCCACTCCATGCTGGGGGAAACCTTCCTCAAGGGTTACTAGCCTGTTGGTCTTCCTAACAGATTCGTTAATTGTGGCTCTATCAAGAGGACGAATTGTACGAAGGTTTATGACCTGCCCAAGTAGCAAATTGGCAAGTGAAATTTCTTTCATGCAAGGAATGTGCCAGTGTTTTCATCATAGGATAGATCAAAATATCACAGATAAGAAAAGTACCTCAGCATTAATTCCTTCCTTCTCCAAAATATCAGCCGCCTGTATGGTAACAAAAAGTTATTTATGTGTCTAAAAATGTTAGGGTAAAATTACAAGACAAAAATCATCATTCAAAATATATACAAACCTTAAGGGCATATCCAACCATCTTGGAGAAAGCAATGATTGTTACATCCTTTCCTGGTCGCTCTATCTATATCAAACATGGAGAAACTTTGACTTCATATTCATTCTTAAACATTTTTTGGTGGGGAAAACTACTAGAAAACCAGAAACTGAACGAAGTAAACCAATGAACACCTTCGCTTTTCCAATAGGAAGGCAGAAACTGGAGTCAAGAGCTTCTTCTGAAATGGGGAAAGATTCACCATATCTGCAACATAAATTACATATTTCACATAATGACTTAGTAAATACACGTTGAATAGGCTTATATGCCAAGATCAGTAACTATGAAACAAGTTCCACTCAAGCACGTACAGCAACTCATTTTCAAGGAAAACAACAGGGTCCGGGTCCCTTATAGCAGCTTTGAGGAGCCCTCTGGCATCTTCTGCGGAGTACGGACACAACACCTTCAACCCAGGACATGAACCATACCATGCTGCATAACACTGCACAGAATGCCAATGCAGGGTTTCAATATATCACATTACTTGAGCATATTTACAAGCCAACTACCAATCAAAGGACTAAATGGCTACTTGTAAACTTGTATTTCTTTACAGAGGAAACAATTAATCACCATCGATGATAGGAAATGAGAGAAGAAAATGTCAATGCCTTTTCCATCTCATGTACCGTCTGGGTACCAAGATTTAAGTATGAGACTAATACCCAATATTATAGTTTGGTGTGAATCTAAGGATGTAGGCAGGAAATCAAATTGAAATACATATCCTTTTATACCAAACACCAGGTATGGTATTACTGGTGTATCAGGAAATGGATACCCAGCAGGCCCTAAAAAAACTTCAGTAGCAGAATGCTATGCCATTGAGAAAACTACAAGTTTTGGAATAGAAATTACATGTAATTCAAGTCCAAGAATCATTCTCACACTGCACAACTCAGAACTCTACCACTCTAGGACCATTGTTTTACTACAACATCTCATGTAACATGCATACCGATGAACAAAAGGTTTAGTAGGAAAGAACATATTGTTAGAACATAATTCTACACAGCTACAAAACGATTTAGAAGAAACAGGGGAGACCTCCGATAGCTATATTATAACTTCACAGTTCACACTTTCAAATCGTACCTGGGAATGTTGAGCACCAACTCCAGCAGCAGCTCCATTGGGTCCTCTAAAAACAATTGGTACTGACAACTGACCAGCAGACATATAATTTGATTTGGCTGCTGAATTGATTATGTGATCAATTGCCTACAATCAAATGAATAAGTATGTGAATAACAAAAGATAAAATAGAACGTTTACAAAACATTCACTAATAAAGGAAGCTTAACCTGCATCGAGAAGTTGAACGTCATAAACTCTATTACAGGCCTCAAACCCTTGTAAGCTGCACCAACTCCAATACCAGCAAAACCAGCCTGCAATGCAACCGGAACATTAGTACTGCCTACATCCATTGTCCTCTAAGAAAACAGAGGAAGGAAAGAAAGGAATTGGATGAAATAAGGTAAGAACATAACCTCTGTGATAGGAGTGTCGATAACTCTCTCGGGACCGTACTTATCTAAGAGTCCCTTCGTAATCTGTGAGGTTGAAGAAGAAAGTATCAAGATGAAAACATGGATTTCAATTATTTCATTGAAAAAATAAATTCACATAGTGTGACTGTTGTCTAACCTTGTAAGCACCTTGATATTCACCAACCTGCGGATAGAGAAGGGGTACAAATACAAATAAGATTATCATTATCGTACAATCATTTAAATTCATCTACACGAACTGCTTCTAAATACCTCTTCACCCATCACAAACACCCTGGAGTCTGCAGCCATTTCTTCGTCAAGGGCAGAATTTAGAGCGTCTCTCACGGTCATCTGCAGAAAGCAGTCAAAAGAAAGATGTTTAACTTGTTGCAGGACTAAGAACATAAACCCAAAGGGATTTCGAAGTCACTTACAAGTTACAAACCAGTGTACCAATGCAGGGAGAAGAAATATAAGTACATGGGAAGGCGAAAATGCTTCATTCGTGATGAAAGATGATATTATACAGAGCTTGCTCAGTGGTGAAAGAGTCGAGAGTAATAGCTATTTATGTTAACTATCCTAAACTCCTAATCCTTGTATCATACTACTATTACTGATCCATACACTTATGATTAGTTTCACTTTCCCAACTGGAAATTAGTTCGAAAATAATCGTTGTTAATAGTTCCCAACATTAAGCTTTAGCCTATAGAAGTGTCCAAAGCGTTTTGCAGTTTCTTGCATGATTAACAGTTGTTATGAAGTGCTACACAAATTAAACCGATAATCTCCAATTAGAAGTCCCTAACTATCACACAATCAATCATCTTTTATGTTCAAAAATGAAATGACTTCAGTTTCCAACATGTTAGTGTAGATCGAGTTGTTCAATTCAATTACGCTCATTGCAGCATACATAGGGTCTTAACCGCTCTAAAACAGTGATAGACGCATCATCCAGAAGAAGGG
>BSUD01000006.1:5617149-5628466 GCA_033239045.1 Fagopyrum esculentum
GGAGGACAAGCTTAGACCAGCAAAAGGGAATCCGACATTCCACCAAAATAGTCACCTTTTTTGCACTTGAAAACAATTAAACTAGGCACTTACAGCAGCAGCTGCTCAGCATAATCAAGATTTTCTCAGAATAAGCTCTCTTTTTTACATAATAACAAAGGAAAGTTAATCACCTCTTTCCCACCAGACGAGAAAGCCCTAGCAGCTTGTTGCAGACGCCAAAGTCTCTGCAATATTAAAGACAAAAAATTAATAAATCCACCTCTTCCCTTTACACCAGCAGTATAGTCGGAGATTGGGGAATAAGATTTAAGATTCCCAAAATATTGAACATAACCCATCTAAAAAAGAAAACCAAAACAATACCGATGATGAAACTCCGCCATTTGCAATCTTTTGCATCATAATCCTCGACATATTTCTCTACAGCCTGCAACAACCCAAAAAATCAACAACAAAGAGAAAGAGGAATGACTCAACAAAGAGAATATGATCAGATCAATATCCAAACACCCCCAATCGACTAATTGCTTCTATGACTCTATCCTATATCGAAGAGATAACAACTTAAACCCTAATCCGACCTTTACTGCTCACCAGGGGACAAGTTTTGGCCGACCTTTTTCAAATCAATGGAATCCAAGTTTGGGGCGGATAAGAAAAGCATACCTTAACAGTTAAAGGATGAAGTGGGTGTTCGCAAATTTGTAAAATTTACGGAATTAGGTATAGAAGGGTATCGTCCCATCTCTACTTAGGTGACGGCCGCAAGGAGATGGGGACCCAAAAATAGCATTTAAACAAAACCCACATCTACATCTACAACACACACAGACATAAAGATATACCTGGGTCGAATTTCGACTTGTGCGATAGAAAGGGAGATCGTGAACGCCCCAAACGCCAAACGTCCCTCTCCGGTGGGGGTGGGGCAAAGATTGGAAGAGAAATTTAGGAGACTGAGGAGGGAGATGTTAATTTGACAGTGAAGATGTATATATTTTATTTTTGTATGCGTAATTTCCCAATTTCATTTTGGGCTCTAAGACTACAAGTTTGATTATTCTGATTGAAGCAGACAATTTCCTTTGATTTTTAATGGGAGCAGATGGGTCCAAAGGAGAATTGAAGATTCTCTCAGCCTCACACTCATTGTTAATTGCCACTTGCAAGTTGCAAACTTGCAATTAATAGATCTAAAAAACTATCGTCGTCAATTTCGTATGAACCCTTACTTTTTGTAAAATTCGCCTGAAATCCCAAAGTTTCGATTTTTAGGTTTTACCCTTAACTATATTTCATATTGTGTACATAAAATAAATTTTGCATTGTCATTCATAAACATGTTTTAGGCCTGGTCATTTCAAAAAAATAATTTAATCTAACCGAAGTTTGTTCTAAGAAAATAAAAATAAGATATTCGATAAAGATATCCTATATGCTAAAGCTATATTATATAGTTGTGTTTTAGTCGTATGAAAATTAGTTGTGATATCTGAATCAAATTAATGATAAAATAATGTCCTAAATAAAAATTGTTACGAACTTACTAGTCTAATTTTTATTGTCGTAAAAATTTGTCAATAACTTCAATATTGATGTCCTTGATCATCATCAACTTATTTGGACAATTTATTTCAATACCTTGTTTATAAATTTTGGTTTATAGTAGAAAGTTTAACCTATGGTTAAGAGTTTAGGGTTACATTTTGTGAAAATGTAATATAACTTTCCAAAATGTGCAAATATTTCGGGTTATCAAACAAATTTACAATTATTATGATTTAACCGCCGGCATTCTCGAGTGGCTTCAACAATCAGCACCCAGCCACCAACGCATGCTAAAACGCCACGCTGCATATTCTATTTTTTTGAGAAAAAAAAATCAATCTAATTATCCGTTAAAAAAGGGTAAATCTAATTATTTTATTTTTAATCTGCATTTATTAAATAGCCTAATTAAAATTTGAAATTATTTTATTAATCCGACGATATCTAGTTTTGATTTTTTTTCATTTTTCATTTTTCCTAAAAAAAAATAGTTGATATTCTAATAAAAAAATTTGGTAGGATAACAATATTCTAAATTAGCAAATCAAAAACTAAATTTATGTTTTGATTTCTAATCATTAAAATAAAAATACTTGGATTGTCAATTGTTTGACGGTACAAATGTAAAATGAAATATCAACATAGGTGAAATGTATGGTCATGTAAAAAAGTTATCAAACAAATTATATTTTTAATAATTTTTTTACTATCTACAAGTATAAAATGGACAATTAACAAGTAAAATGAATTGTCAACAAGTCTTTTTTTCATATTTTTTTGAATTGTCAACGGGGTGAAATGTATTGTCAATAGAAAGTTGATTGTAAACTTGTTGACCGTCCGAATTTTTATTTTTTTAATTAATTGTTTAAATTCAAAACATACGAAGTTGGCGGTTAGTTTCTTAATTTTCTTAAAAAAATTCAAAGTATATTAGTTAATAAAAGTCACCCATATTTTTATGATGTCGCATTGACCTACTGTTAAAAAGTTAACAATTGAGCGTTGACTAGTAAATTATAGATTGAAATAAATATTCTAACTAGAAAGCCAAATTCTAAAAACATATTCTTAAGAGAAGGAATAACCTTATCTTAATCTTATTTGTCAAACCACATTGCTATGATTCGCCAAAAGGTCTCACCAACTCGAATATCTTGTTTACATGTCATAACGACATTGAAGGCAAAACCTGATATGTCCCTGACTACCATCACAATCCTTATGTCCACTTATTGTGACACTTACTACACACACATTGTCTTTGCCCTGTCATGTGTTTGTCGACAGATATATGAGGCTTATTGATGGATGACTCTGACTTATCGACGAAAGAATTTTCTTGCATATTTATTTCCGTCATCTTTTTCAAGTTTATTTATATATGTTGTTAATAATTAACCGGATATTCTTGTGAATATCTTGATTAAGAAGACATTGAATGATTGAGATAATTTTTTGAACTTGCCATCGAATCCCTACTTTAATAGCTATAATATTTACTTTTAATTCTTCATTTAAGTTTAAGGATTTGCCTTCATCTCCTTATCTAAAGGATGTTTCGGCTCATTTATAAGATATGTTTAATTTTAATAACGTAGAGTTGAGAAGTATTCATCCTCGTTGGTTTTAGACATCACAACCTCCCCCATCAAAGTTCTTTAATTCCTGAAGAATAACCTATTCACTCCACTTCACGAATTGTTCAATCTACCTAAATCGAATCAACCATTCACTTTCGAATCCATTTCAAAGCTTCCGCCAATTCATTTCCATCATTCGAATCCATTCGCACGTATGATTATTGCTCCGGTTTACCTTTAGATACCATGGATATCATCTACAACTTACTCGCACACATTGTTGTTTAAGAAAACACACAATTCCTCATTCGTGTCATCTGCCAAAACGTGGCTTATGACTTTCCTCGACATACTCTCTTCAGATTGACGTCTTCCTTACTCGTATCTAGCTTAACTTATAATACAGTCGATCAAGAGCATGGTCGACAACGGTGGCGGAGAAGTCCATCCCGCATCGAGTAGGGATGACCGAGTTAGTCGGCAATGACATGGAACTCTTTCACAACGATGTTAAAGAGACCACAATGGGAAGTAATCAAGAGAGGGGGATGTGTATGATAAAACGGAGACTAGGATGAATCCGAATTCATTGTCGTGGCAAGAAGGAGAAGTTTATTGTAGAGTCGTGTTAACATCTTCATAGTATTATGGTTAATTATAAGAGAGTTAATTATTAAGAATACATATACTCTTGTTTGAAACATAACACAAGTTCAATTACAAAACTATGAACCGAAGATTAAAGAAAAAACATACAAACCATAACATGGATATTTTAGGATCATGCCATTATGTCAACAAACTGTGGATCTAGAAATGGGTCTGTTGGGTCGTCGTCCACCGGTCCAAAAAAGTAATTTTAGGCCCAAAGTTTGTTTTTTCTAAAAAAATATTTTTACAAAGTTACACATTAGTGTTGATTTTAAGCCCAAAGAAAAATAACCCATCCTCTTTTTCTCTCTCAGTCTTGTAGTGAAAAGTTACGTTAACAACCGTCCCTCACTTGCCAACATTGAGGCTGTGTTTAGTTAGGTTGTTTTTGGGTTTCTTTTAGTTTAGGGTTATAAAGGGTTATAAATTGTGATGTTTATGTGATGTTTAGTTGTAGTTTAGTGGTTTTATGTAGTTGTTTTGCTGGTGGTTTTTGATTGTGAAAACCCTATTTTCAGAATCTGATGAAGCAAGCTTTTGAGAGATTATTGATTGTTGTATACCATTGTTACCCTCATCTCCTTTACTCTCATCATCTCTACTCATTTCCCAGTTAGAACGTCACCTATGCAGAAATTGAAAAAGAAAACAATGCACCAGCAATTCCTCCGCAAGCAATTTGCAATTGATCCACAAATTGAACAATAAAACAACACATCAACCCCGATTTTTCAAGGATTTGCAATTGAACCAGAAATTGAACAAATTGAACAATGCTAGGGTTCCTGAGCGAAGACATGAGAAGCACCATCATGCTCTTCGTTTTCTTGTTCATATGGTAGAGTTCTGGGAGAAGAAACAAATGGAAACGATAGTTATGGAGATAGAAAGAAGAACAAAGTCGGACAAGGGAGCAGAAGATCATAGAAGAAGGAAGGCGAACCAGAAGGCGAACGAAGGAAAGAAGAACGAAGAGTGGAAAGGAGAATCAGAAGGCCAAAAAAGAGAGAAGCAAGCATATGAAGCTATGGAGATAATGGAAAGGAGAACCAGGGAAAAAGGAAGCACATGAACTGGTGTCTTCTACGTATCAAATTGAGAAGAAGCAGGTAGAGAAATATTTTAATTGATAAGGGTAGGGTGTTAGGGGTATTTTGGTCTTTAAACACAATCGAAACTCATTCCGAACCATTTAACTAAACACGTATATAAAGTTTTTTTAAAACCGCAAATCTCAAAACAACTCTTACGAAAACCGCAACCAAAACCGCAACCACAACCACAACCGCAACCACCCGAAACCGCAACCATTTAACTAAACATAGCCTGAGTTTCTTGAGAGGTTGGCTCATCTTCTTTAACATCTTTTTTTTTCTTAATACGAGATTGCTATTCGGTCAAATAGATAGAGGCGCTGCACTCGTAGTGTGACGGGAGTATTGAGAGGTTGCTCCATTTTCAAAGTATGAGATCTCGAAAGAGGAATTTTTTCCTTTATAACAGTGAACTATTTTGTTGTATTAAACTTTAGTTCTTAGTTATAAACTAAAACTTTTCTTAAAAATACGATAATTCGATATTGGTTAATGAGTTTGGTTGATCAATTCCTAAAATTAACACTTTGACTTTGGGTTGCTTATGACTATATATGAAAGATTGAAAGGTATACAAAAGTACCATCTCGTCTATGAATATGATTGTGATTCTCCTTAGATATGTTTTTTTTGTTTGCCGGTTTCAATCGATCAAGCACATCTTCGTCAACCATGTAATATGTGACGACGTTAATTTATGAAAGGTTTAAAAGCCTGTGATACTTATATATTAAAATAGACCTTCATTAATTTATAGATTAAGCAACTTGCACAAAATCAATTACTGGGATTATGCTCAACGGTGATCATAATACATATATAGTTCGATCTAGTACTGCCATAAATCACTTGAAGTAGCAGTAGTCGTAGTTAATTAGGGCATAATTATGAAATTCGATTCTCAGGGATTTACATCCCACCAAACCTAAATCTTCATCCTCATTCCTCTCTGTCTAGGATTTTCATCAGTAGGGTCGGAAGTAGTAATTGTAATGAGGATCAGCTTCTCCATAATACTCCATCTGATTACCCGAAGAAACCTCCGTCTCAGTCATCCCGCTAAAGTTACTCGAAGACGAAGAACCAGAAGAGCATGTAGGCAGTACTGCGTGATTCACATTCGTCGATTCTTTCACGTACACACGACATATAAGCCATTCTTCCCATTCCATGGAAGAGCACTGCATATATATCATCATAAATTCTTAGTACGTACATTAATTTCTTTATTTTTTTTATATATAATATCATTTGTTATATATAATCAACAGTACTTCACCTGCATTGCATTAGAAGAAGAGGCTCTAGCTGCATTGTGAATGTTGAGGCTGTACTCATGCATGAACCAATCAGTTCGCGTCCCATGCGGCGGTTTACCTCTATAAAAAACTAGGGTTTTTCTTAAACCTCTCATGCCATTGTTAACATTCCTTTTAATCGACGTGATTTGCTTGTCGGAGCTTGTTGCTTTCCAGTATCCAGATGGCGTCGTCCTATTCGTCCTGTTGCCTATTCGGTATTTCGCCTCTTTCTTAGTGAAGAAGTATCTGTCTTGCTCCATATCACCTAATCATTAAGTTCTTACGTTAATTATAATAATACATATGAAATTGAAATGCTTTCTGTTTTTTATATCTTACCAGGCAAGTCCCAAGGATCAAAGTTGGAGACATTGATAAATTCAGGGATGATCGAAGCTGGAAGAGGAAGCTGAAGGATTTTGCATTTCAAGTACTGAAACACGAGTTCTTCATCGGTCGGTTGAAACCGAAATCCAGGAGGCAATCTCGTGGCGCCATCCCTAACAAAATTGAGCTTCTCTATTTGGTTCTTCATGTCTTTTGCTGCGGTTTCTTCAACACTAAGTAATCACACCTACGTAAGCTTAAAGAAGTTGAAGAAGGAAAATTATGTAGAAAGAAGCAATTTCCCCCTCATGCTTAATCTGTATGGCTATTTATATCAACAAGGTGGATAATAAAGTTGTATATATATATATATATATCTTTAGTAGGAATGCATGTGAAGGATGATGATAGTCAACTAAAGTGTAAAAGCAATTCAACCGAAAAGAAATCAAAAGGCAATGGTAATCGGAGCCATTGTCAATTTGTTTTGGAAAAGCTAACAAGAAAGTAGGGTCATTAAACGTGAATATTATATACATTTTGCTGTGATGAATGTCATAGACGTCATTTGGAGGATCAAGTAAGCTTAATGCATAAGTTTAGAGAGTACGTCATTGACGCTATTGTATTTTGACTGATTTGCCCCTTAAGTACGTTGCATGATTTTACCTTCATAAAGTCTCTGAACCTATACGAAATTCTATATATATCATATAAGATCGGCTATTTCTAGTGTTACATGCAACGTAGGTTATGCGTTTCTTCATTTGTAGGATAACTTAATCGGGTGACTTTGCCATAAATAATATAGAATGCGTAAGCTCAAAGGCTCAAAGCTACTTTGGACAGATGGTTGATCACAGGTCACTTAATTGGAAGCATGCATGGTGCTAACTTTGCGAATAGCCTTTGGGCTAAAGTGTAAGAAAAGCTTTGCAAATATCTTAAGGAGAAAGCAATCTTCCTCTGTGATCATCAGCGTTCTTCAGGAAAATTTAGGGTTCTTATTGTGTTGGATCTCACCTTCTCTTCACTTTTAGGTTTTTTGGAACTTCAGGGTTTGCTTAATTAGTGAAGATCAGTAACCAAATCGCCTTGATTCCTTGAAGCCATGAATTTATTGGTTTCTTGACGGGCACAAAAACCTTTAGACAATGTCATTTTCCGTGTTAAAAACCCGGAAATAAGTATCCGGCCGGAAGCTTTCGAAAATTTTTCGGACAAAGTCAAAATATGGAGGACACAATCAAGACACCTTTTCAACATCGGAAACGAATTGGACATAATCAAACCATCATCATGGTGGTGGCTCAAAATGGACTCTAGGAGGGATACAAAAGAGATGATCAAGACATCCATAGATTCTAAATTCAGTTGTCCAAGTCATTCCCTCTTACACTACATGTGTCTCGCTTTGAGATGCTGATGGGAATCTATAGCGATATTTTGAGCATGATGAGTTACTTTTGGTGGGGGAATGGTGAGGACAAGAAGAAAATTCATTGGGTTGCATGGAACTTAATGTGCTAGTCCAAGGAGGTGGGTGGCTACGATTTCAGGGATATGCATGGCTTCAACTTCACCATACTTGTCGAGAATGAATAACAGACCCAAATCCAACACATAAATCCGATCATGTTCCATCAGAAATCAATTGACAATAAGAGGAGTAGCACGCAACTAGGGCATATACCGAGTTGCCACTTGCCCACATGTTAGAATTGTGAGTCGAATTGAGGCTAACCGCTCTAATATCAAGTCAAAGTCCGATACAAACAGACCATATAACGGGGGTTGTGTGCATACGAGCGCACATGCACGTTAGGCTCAAACCCAACACATAAACCCGATGGCGATGAAGTTTCATCCTAAAACCAATTAGCAATACGAGAAGTAGCCCACAGACTTTATTACTAGGATCAGAGTGTTCACAACTTTCGATGTGAAAACCTATTATCTCCAACAATTTTCATTAATGAATAAAGAAAATAATACACCGGTAAATCGGTGGCACCGTGTGTAGATGAAAGGACCACATTAGATCGGTAGCAACGGTAGAACTTGCACACATATAGGTTAGGTTGTAGTAGGTTTAGAGGTTCGAAATTGATAGACTTTATACCATGATAAATTTTTGGTAGAAAATATCATGATTATAACAATTTTATTATGACCCTATATAAGATTGAAAAAGAATACGATGGTATTGAAAGATTATAGGGTAAAATAAAATATAAACTTAACTAAGATAAGGAAAAATGTATTTCTATTCTTCTAACAACAATATATATATATTCAAGCTAACTCTCTATTAAGAGTGGATTAGTATAGTCATAATTAATTAAACAAAGACAAGAAAAATGGGGTTGCATTTTTATCGATTCCGAGGTGGAATTGTGGTCGTATGACACATAAAGAAACACTCTAACTTTTACGCATTTCATATAATAATAAGACTAATATAAACGGCGAGGTGATACGATGGGATGGGATACTTTTATCTTTAAAATGCTTCATTAAGTGATTTCGTTTAATATGATTTTAAATAACTTGTGAGAGGTGACTTTATTTTATTGGACTTACTTTTCGTGAAATCAAGCGAACACATCTAAATCATTGAATTAAGGAAATTAAATAGTTGGGATCAAAGATCGCTGAATTACAGAGAATGTTGAATCTTGTTGGGGTTTGGTGATGCAAATAGTTACATAAGAAGTAATAAGTATGGTTTCTTTGTTACATGATTCTAAAATTTTCTTATTAGTGTTTTGTGGATCGAAATTTTTTAGTTTACGAGGCACCCAAAGAACAAAACGATGACTCGCAAATCAAGTGGACAAGACACGCTATCTAAAGTTCAGGAGTTATTGGCTTTTTTTAATAGAATCAGATGATGATATGCCGAGCACGAAGATAATATGTTCGAAAGAATAAATGGTGACATACCGAGCAAGAAAATGTGTTGGGTGGAAATCATGATCTTGAATCTTGATGACCAAATATAAGGGCATGTGTGAAGGTCGTAAGGTTGATAATCATACATGATTTGAAGCAAAGAAGGTTTCATAAATCGGGCAATGAGCAATGATCAAGCATTTTGTAAGGTCAAGATACTAAGTGACAACAATGAACTATGTGAGATTGAGAACTAAGAGATCTACCATGATCAAGAAGCACATAACTAAAAGTTGATAAACTGGTTTGAAGTTCTTGTGATCAAAGAAACTAAAGGCAATGAATACGACATTGAGCACACATACACGATTGATAATAGGTTGAGTTAATATAGTTAGAAAAGATAAAAAGAAAAAAATTTCTTGGTACTTTGAGGTATTGCCATTTTCTTTTGGTATCTCCATATTTTTAAAAATCTTTTGGTGTCCTCAAACTTTTAAAACATTTCTCTACTTACCAATTTTTTTTTTTTTTTCTAGTTTACACATATTCCGAAAATCATTTGATTGGTTTTATCATTTGATTTTCTTCTTCCCAAAATCATTTTGATTTCGATTCTCTCTCGATGTTCTATCTTCTAATCCAGTTTCATTAAACCGATTTGAAACCTTAATTTGTAGTGTTTATGTTGCGCTCATTCGACACAGGTGAAGGGTTGTTTGTGGTGATTCAATTCATTCTTCCCAAATTCCCTTGTGTTGTTTGTGTCGATTTTGTACCGTTTATGTCGAATATAATAGATCAGTGGAACGTCATGGATGAATCTACAGAGATTATGAATGATTTATAGCAAGAGGGGAGAGAGAAATTGAGGGTTTAGCTTATGGAGAGACGAACAATAGGATTTCATACTATAAATCATCCAAAAACTCATACTAGAAACTCAACCAAAAACCATACGAGAAAGTCAACCAAAAACCATACCGGAAACCATACCAGAAACTCATATTAGAAACTCAACTAGAAACCATGTCGGAAACTCATACTAGAAACTATAGCAGAAACTCAACCAAAAACCATATCATAAACTCAATCAGAAACAATACCAAAAACTCAACCAAAAGCCATACCAGAAACTCAACCAGAAATTTATACCAAAAACTCATACCGGAAACTCAACCAGAAACCATATAAAAAACTCAACCAAAAACTCTACTAAAAACTCAACCAGAAACCATACTAGAACTCAACTAGAAACCATATATGTCTGTTTTTTTTTTCATACCTAACATTAATAAAAGTGGTAAAAAAATAGAAGGGTATACAAAACAAAAGGAAATAAAAAAAAGAGTCCATTTGGCCTAATTCTTACATTTAGAAATTATTAAGTTAGTATAGTTCGGTGAAACCCCAAAGAACACTGATTCTCTATGTACACACATTAAGTATGTTGTGAGAACATGTTTTACGTGACTTAAAAGCCTTGTGTTTGAAGAAGGAGATATACAAGCCTTGTGTTTGAAGAAGGAGATATACGTAGAGAGGAAGCGGAGGAAAATGAAGGAGAATTGTCCATGGGAGGCAAAACTAAGTCATTTAGATCGACTGATATTAGAGGTAAGCATGCCTATGAACCTTGAGATTCACATAAGAATGATAAGATATGATTGTAAATTTAATAAACTATCTAATAATATGAACAAGTAATTTAAAGTTTTTTTTTTTCTAGTTGATCCTTAAATGATAGTGATTTTTATATGTATAATTAGCTGGTTACGTAGAGTTTAAACTCTAACTAAAGTATATCGGTGACTCATGCTTACTTGCAAATTCCCTTTCATTAACACTAGATACCTCACCCTCCAGCCACCAGCCTCCGGCCCGCCTGCCTCACCCCGAGCAGCCCCAGGCTGCT
>BSUD01000006.1:5630347-5661783 GCA_033239045.1 Fagopyrum esculentum
ATCATACCTTCTGTTAACCCCATGCAAACCCTAACCGCATGCAATGCCCCTCCCACACCCCCTAACCCTACTGCTTCACACAATCAAGACTCAACCACTCCCAGCTCCATCAACCACAACCCTCCACTAACCCCCAACACCCTCCCGAACACAACTACACATACCATACGTGCCCCAATGATTGATGACAACGAAGCTCCACATCCTTCCTCCCCCCTGCCAACAAGCGTTGCCCAGGATAATGCCTGTGTTTCTAATGAATATTAAGGCTTGTTCATGGAACATTAGGGGCCTGAACGACCATATCAAACAAAAATCCGTTCAAAACCTGGTGAAAACCAACGACATTGACATCATTGCCATCTTGGAAACTAGACTCCGCCCCAACAACGAATCCCGCATCTCCAACCATCTCTTTCCCTCCTGGAAGCATATCTCCAATTCCCCTCTTGCACGCAATTGCCGCATTTGGATCTGGTGGAATCCATCCAAAATCCATCTCACAATCACCCTCATTACCGACCAAATCATTCACTGTAAATCCACCATCCACCATCCTCCCTCCAATCAACCACAGCTATTTGATATTTCCTTCATCTACGCCCACAACAGTCCTGATGATAGGATTAGCCTTTGGTCATCCATTGACACTATCGGCCACCTTAACTCCTCCACATCTTGGGCCCTCCTTGGTGACTTCAACGTCACCCTTACTCCCGATGAGAAAAACACCAACAACTCACCTTGCATCTCTCAGCAATCCAACGAGCTTGCTACTTGCCTGGAACGTAACTCGATCTCTGATCTCCCTTACTCGGGTAGTAAGTTCACATGGAACAACAAACAGATTGGTTCGCGTACCTGGTGTAAGCTCGATCGTATCCTTACCAACGACACTTGGCTCACCAATTTTCCCCACTCCCTCGCCCACTTTGACCTCCCCAGTGTATCCGATCACTCCCCCTGCATCCTCTCTATTACCCCCCCGACGTGCAAGGCCAATCTTCCCTTCAGATTTAATAATAACTGGATCAATCATGAGAGTTTCTTCCCCTGTGTCTCTCGCATTTGGAGCATTGATATCCAGGGCAATCCGATGTACATCCTCACAAAAAAACTGAAGAGCCTCAAACCCATCCTCAAAAAATTCAGCAGCCAAAAACTGGAGAATATTCATGACGCAATCAATCTCAATCGGAAGTGCCTCCAAAGCACACAAAACAGGCTGAGAAGCGATCTGCATAACCCATCACTACAAGCGGACGAAAAGCGCCTCACTTGCCTCCCTCAATGACTCCATCCGAACGCTTAACACGACCCTTGGTCAGCTGTCCAAGGCCCGTTGGATCGAGCACGGTGATCAATGCTCTTCGTACTTTTTCAGAAGCTTAAAATCTCAAAGATGCCATAACCGTATCCTCTCAATCAAAGGCCCTGATGGAACCATTACCACTGAACCTGACCGTATAGCCTCCACCTTCATCAACCACTTTAAAACCTCCCTTAACCGTCCACCACATACCAACTCCCCACCTCTCCCCGACCTACCCCTACCAACCCTCTCCCTCGCTAACAAAAACTCTCTTTCAATGCAGGTTACTGAAGAAGAAATCAAAAATGCCTTATTCAGCATAGGCAATAACAAAGCTCCTGGCCCGGATGGTTTCAACGCAAAATTCTTTAAGGCCTCCTGGGACATCATCAAACACGACTTCATCGACGCTATTCAAGATTTTTTCAAGCATGGAAAACTGCTCAAACAGATCAACCACTCCACAATCAACCTCATTGCCAAAACAGATGCCCCGTCCACACCTGCCGACTACCGACCTATCTCTTGCTGTACAACTATCTACAAAACCATTGCCAAGATCCTGTCTCACCGTCTCAGCTCTATCCTGCCCCACATCATTGGACCTTATCAAAGCGCCTTCGTCAAAAATCGCTCTATCAAGCACAACGTGCTCATATGTCAGGAATTACTACACAAATACACAAGAAAGAACATCTCTCCGAGAGCTGCCCTCAAGATCGATCTCTCTAAAGCCTTCGACTCAATTGACCACTCCTTCATCATCCAATGCTTGACCAAAATGGCCTTCCCTGTGCATTTCACCAATCTGATCCATGAATGCATCTCAACGACCACATATTCTGTTAACATCAATGGTGTTCTCCAAGGCCACTTCAAGGGCTCTCGTGGCCTTCGCCAAGGCTGCCCCCTATCGCCCCTCATCTTCACCTTGGCCATTGAATTCCTATCCCAAATCATCCTATCCAACACCACAAATCCTTCATTCAACCTTCACCCAAAATGCCTTAATCCAAGAATCACTCACCTATCATTCGCCGATGATCTTATGCTCTTCTGCCGAGGCGACTGCACCTCCATTAAAATCCTCATGGACTCTCTCAACACCTTCGGCGTACTGTCGGGTCTTAAAATCAACTCTTCCAAGTCTTCCATTTATATGGGGGGAATGACCCCTCACGATCTCGCTCAGGCATGCTCCATCACCGGTTTCAACGCAGGTACCCTCCCTTTCCATTTCCTGGGTGTGCCTGTGGGTAGTAGGCGTCTTGCAATAACTGATTTTATGCCCCTCATCCACCGCACCACCAAGCGCATTCACTCCTGGGGTGCTAAGATGCTATCCTATGCTGGCCGTACACAACTCATTCGATCGATCCTTATTGCCATAAACCAATACTGGAGCTCGATCTTCCTCTTGCCTGCATACATAATCAGCAAAATACACTCCCTTTTGCGCTCCTACCTCTGGGCTGGTCTCGCCAACAGTGGGCGTGCTCTTGTCGCCTGGACTACTGTCTGCACACCTAAGGCTTCGGGTGGACTCGGCCTTCCCGATCTTAACACAAGAAACAAGGTACTACTCTCAAAACTTATCTTTGAAATTGATCGGAAGGACAACTCCCTTTGGTACAACTGGGTTGAAAGCAATCTCCTCAAAGACGAATGTATTTGGAGAACAAGACCAAAACCGCATCATAGCTACTCCAGGAAAACCCTCCTGAAAATCCGAGACGAAATTCACCCCCCTACCTCCACCACAAATACCATCCATCTGCTATCAAACACCAATGGCACATTTTCCACTAGTAAAGCCTTCCAACTGCTTAGACCCGCCATTCTCCCCCTCACCCACCCCCCGCATAGATCCATATGGCTGAAATACAACATCCCAAAATGCAGCTATGTTGCCTGGATCGCTAGCCATCACAAACTACCCACCCTCACCAAAATCAAATCCTGGAATCTCACGGACTCTGACACGTGCAAGCTTTGCAATTATCTGGCTGAAGATGACGACCATCTCTGGCATACCTGCAGCTACACCTCGCTCGTCCTGGACATCATCTCTCGATGGACTAGGATCCCGTACCCCGCTCCCTACCTTACCAACATTTGGTCCTGGTTAAGTTCCTACCACCCCCCAAAACATAGCCTCATTGGAAACATCCGTATTGTCTCGATCATCACCTTCATCTACACTACATGGAAGACTCGCAATGCCCTCATATTCAACCGTCACTCCACCAGGGCTACTGACTGTGCTGCTGAGATAATCAACACCCTCAAGAATCATTTTGCACACCACTGGAATGATAGATCCATTAACTCGAGATCAACTGCTTCCATGCTTGAAATCCCCCTCCTCCCCCCTCCATAATTCTATCTATTCTAGCTTTACTGCTCCCCTTCCCTGATGTTGTCCCTTACCCCTTTGTATTATGCATTCTGAACGTTCTGTAAATTCTCCATCTATAAATACAATTAACTTTTCAAAAAAAAAAAACACTAGAATTGACACTTGCAACAATTTCATTTGATATAAGATGCCTTACTAACAAACACCACACACATTAGCCTCTCAAAGGGCTTGCATGAGAACTGTTCCACTCTCACCTCCCTAGTCACCCGAATTGAAATAAATAAAATGTCCTCGTTTTCATCGGGGATAGTAAGTCCCCTGACTACAAAGGTTTCAATTCTCACTTCTTCAAAAATGCATAGAATACCATCGGTAATTATTTCGTCTTGGCCATCCTGGATTTCTTTAAAATTGAAAAGATTCTCAAGCAAATCAATCACACTAGTATATCTTATTGTCAAAGTTGACAAGCCAATCTCTCCTAATAGAATGTTTAGAACTTTAAAGGTATAAAATAACTAACTATAATCTTGTCTAGATGTAATATAAATCTCGACAAGATTCACGAGAATTTCAACGTAATATGTAATCGGAATCTCGGCTGGATGCTAGCAAATCTCGACTAGCTACTTTCCTTGCTTCCTTGATCATCTTTAATCATGTATGACATTTCTTCTAGATCCTCCTTTGCTAGAAATGTAAATAATGTAACTAAGGATGACTTGGACATAAAAGATCACTAATGGTTTCCTTAGAGGGTAAAGATGCCAACAAGCTAGAAACCTTTTCTTGAATGGTTCTTGCTTTGGATCTAGTAATAGCTCCTTCGATGACATGACTTGTAGAAAATGTAGACTCCTTCTCCTTCAATGCTTTTGCTCTTGCTCTAGTGATTGGTCCATGTATAGGAGGTGTTGGAGATGGTCCCTCGTCAGCGTGTGCTAAAGGTCTTCTTCCAAAAGTGTTTGGTAACAACACAATCTCGGAATAAATGAAGATTTGTTTTAGGTTCGCATTTGTAACTCCAACAAAGACCAACTCCTGCTATATTCCCTTTTCTTCTTTTTTTTTGATATAAAGGTAAATTCATAGAAAAGTGTAAAGAGTGTAATCAGGTCCGTTAAGACCGAATCACACAAAGATAACAAAGTTTATGTACATGCCCTTTAGAAAGGCCATATCCAAAATCACATAGAATAATCCAGATAGGCATGCAATCCTCCTAGACGTATCTACTACCCCGAGGCTGATAAATATATATAAAAAAAAAAACAATACTCATGGGGTTTTGTCCACCTTCGGCAAAACCATCAGTAGATAAAGACACCCACAAGCCAAGTCATATCCTAACTCTCAGGTCAATGGCCAGCAAATCCATCAGCAAACTAAGACTAAGCCCGGTATACATATCTATAATAAATACATCAAAGCATACAACTCTAGTAAAACCAAACTGCTAAGATATAATCCTTTCTCTAGCTCCTCCAGGGAATGCCTCATGCAATAGAGTATAGACGTGTGTCCTGGTCAATCTAACAAGGATATTTATATGTATTATGTTTTGATGAAATACCATGACATTCCTTGAATACCAAAGTTATAAACCTTAGCAAAAAACGTGTATATCGTGGATCTACTGATCCAGCTCATGCCATGTACATTATGAACCATCCAGTCTAATACCTTTGATTTGGTGGTAATGTCTCTGAGAATCCCGAAATCAACACCAACCTGTCTCCAAACCTCCCGTGCATATGTGCATCCGAATATCAAGTGTTCATGTGATTCACTTTCATTCGTATACCAGCTGCAGGTAGGATCAATATCAATAAAATACAGCCTATTTGTAGTAGATAACCGACCAATAACCGTCATCCATAAGATAAAGCAATTGTTTGGCGTATTACCCAGGTCCCATACAACTCTGAATTAGTCCACCTCCTCCCCCCGGTCGAAGTATCTTATAGGCTTTAGCCAATCGGAACCTTCCCCTTGACAACATGAATCAAGTATCTCCCTTAGGGGTGTCGCCTCGTCGGTCAAGGAAACCATCTCATCTTTGGCTATGAGAAAGGCCTTCACCAAGGGCGAGTCCCAAGGGGTTATAATCCAATGCTTCGGGTCAGCGGTGTGTAGATATCTGTAGTTAATCCAATGCAGGGGGTGTACACCAACCATGAACGTCAAAAAAGGATTATAAATCTTTTTTGATGTTCATGGTTGCTGAGTATACCCCCTGCATGATTTTCCACATGAAAATTTTGGTTCATTCTAAGACATTAAGGCGCTTGATGATCTTAAAAATATTCGCATCATCCGAAGAATAAGCACCATCAAAAGTGATCATCTCATATGCAGAAGATGGAGTAAACAACCCATCAGGAGAGAATTTCCAACTCATCTCATCATCAAGCACATGGGTGCCATCAACAAGCATATGATGGTGCTTAAGGACCATCCATTTCTTTCCTATTTTCTTCTTCTTCATAGATTAAACTATCTTTTGCATGAGTACAATGTTATCCTGAATAAGGCGACCCAGTATAAAACTCCCCAAAGTAGGTCCAATAAGATCCTTCAGAACCCCTGTATTCTTTTCACCAAGACTTTAGAGTCATGACTTTGTAGACAACGTTGCAAAGGGTAATGTGACGGAATTGACTTATCAGTTCAGGCTTACCCACTTTTGCAATCAGACTAACAAGGGTGTTATTCAAACCCTCGGGGAGTTTTTGGGTTTCAAAGAAAGATTTGATTGTCTTAGCCACCGAACCACCCACCTCGGATCAAAATTTTGAAAGAAGATCGGATGGAAACCATCAATTTCAGGAACTTTATAAGCGTGCATACCTTTGACATCCTCCCAAATTTCTTTCGAAGCAATGGAACTCTGAAGAGGTAACAAAGCATCAACATCAAGAGAATGGAAGCCATGAGAATTGAGGGAACAAATTACTGATGAGACAACATCATTCATACTATAAAGTTTTCGAAAATGAGAAATAGCGAAACCCTCCAACTTTGTACCATCATCTTCCTGAGCGTCATTTTCCACAATAAGACCTTCAACCCTATTTCGGCCTCGCTTAATAATGGTAGACAAGTGGAAGTATTTGGTATTACGATCACCTAGTTTAAGCCCATCCTCTCTCGATTTCTGAAACCATAGAATTTCTTTCTGGCTTTGAGCGTTTTCAAGATCTATTGTAAGAAGTCTCTCTTGCTCAACAACCACATAAGAAGTGTCAAGATCGGGGTTCCCTTGAACAACAACGAGTTTGTCCAAAAGATCTATTTTCTTGTGAATAATATTTCCAAAGAGATGCGGATTCCAAGTAAGTAAACGAAACTTAAGAGCTTTGAAGGCGATACTTACATGAGAATACGGAGTCCAACATTCCATAACAATAGGGAAGAAGTCGGAGTGGGTCATCCACATGGCCTCAAAACGAAATGGACGACACTTAGACTTGCAGCTTACTTTGGGATTTAGGCGTAGAAGAAAAGGAGTATGATCCGAGGAAAGTCTGGTAAGGTGACGGACCCAGACATCTCCCTCGAGGAACCGGGCATCTTGATTCATGAAAATCCGTTTCTTGTATAATTCGATCATCACACCACCACGGACATAATAATTAATAATCATGGTGCTCGTTTTCGTGTTTTACATTCTTTTTCGATTTTTCTCATCCACATATATATATATATATATATATATATATATATATATATATATCGATTCTCGTGTATTTTTAATTGAACATAAACTCAATGTTCATATTAACAATATAATAAATCATTTAAATAAACCAACATTATCATTTAGCATTTCAACGTTAAAAAGAAATTGCATTATTGTGATCAATTTTTTAAAAATTAATATAGATCGTCTACTTAACACATCCGTTAATTTTTATTCATCCCAATGTTTGGAATAGATTTTCATTCCTCGCTAAACCAATTTGAAACCGAAGTTTTATATATATATATATATATATATATATATATATATATAGAGAGAGAGAGAGTAGATATAGATCATATGAAAACAGGTTTTTCGTGTAATCATGAGAACAAATTCGTAATTATTATTATTTTTGTTACTGAGGTGTCATATTGTTTAATGTTTTATTCGTAGTTATTGTTGGTTGAGTGGATTATTCGTACTTATAGTTGGTTGAATGGATTATTCCTAATTATTATTATTATTCGTTGTTATTATTAACTATGAAATCTACTCTAAATCTCGACTTTTAATTAATACTCATCATCCGACGGTCTAAGATTGTTCTCATGATTGCACGATAAGCATGCTCTCATGGAAACCACTATATATATATATAAAAGTTGTTTCCTCCCGGGCCGAACGGTACATGGAACTTGAAAGCAAAGTTATGTGCTTTTGTTTCCTCTGGATCACTTTGTTTGTAGCCTTTTTATCCAAAATTATTTATATTGATTACAGTAAACGTATGTGCTTAGGATCGATGATGGGAAAGAAACTACATTTGAAAGTAAAACCACAATGAAAAAGCTTGCTCTTTTATTGATGATCGGGGTGGATGAATAAAGCGAAGACAAAAGCAGCTTCGATCAAATAGCAATTCAAGATTTCTTCCTTACTTTTTTGTTTTGTTAAATCTTTCATCTTGCCTTTGAATTATTCAAACTTCAAAGGAGTTATTGTATGCTCTATTGCTATGCATGGCCTACTTTTCTTCATTCTTAAGCTTTGCTCAATGCATGCCTTTCCTTTTGCTTCTTTCTCTTGCATATCAAACCTCACTATTACATATATAATATATGTACGAAGATATGAAAAGTTATAATCGATCTTTTTAGTAATTAAGTTGGACCCGAGTTTGAAATCAATGCTCCATATAATATAAGACCATATATACGTATTATGCTTCTCTTATGGCATACTGTTAAAATGTGTGGATTATTGTCCCATGTCGACAATATGATAATACCCAAACCTAACATATAAGAACTAAGACCACTCCTCCTATTACCAATTGGTTTTATAATGGAACCTCGAATGTTGTGTATAAGGTCGTTAGTTAGGGTTCGAGAGGCAATGCAAATAGAAATGTAGTGGATAACCATGTAAACGAACTTTTGCCATTGGGTTAAATTGGATAGAAAAGGGCATTATTATTATATGGATAGATAAAATTTGTCTCTAGAATTTAGGTATGTGTGTTGAGTATAAGGGTTATTGGAACGTTCCGATCTTAGTATATATGTCGGTGGACTACTCATTTTACTACTAATTGGTTTTAGGACGGAACCACGTAAAAGTTTATTTGTTGGGTTTGAACTTAATGCGTATATGTGCTCATATGTACACGATATTTTATATAGGGCTTTGACAAGAGTGTATTTAACAAAATAGATTTATGTCTGCGGTCGTGGTTTATGATTGAAGTTTTCGATTAGTTTTTTTTAGATTCGAGTTTTTTTAAAAAAATATAGAAACCTAATGATGTGTTTAATAAAATTAGATTTATAGAATTTCCATAATAGAGTACCTAGATGCCATTACATATGTGCACTTTGCGTCTATTAAATAGAAATCAAATCTAAAAAATAAAATTAAAAGTTTACTCTCCTGACTACCAACGTCATTATCTTACATCTCCAACTAGGGGCATAGGCCTCTCGCCCCGTACTACGCACGGGTAGTTCTAAAAGTAAACAAATTATTATTTTTAATGAATAACTCCGATAAAAAATATTTTTTTTTATTGTTTAACAAAAACCAACCAAAAATTAGTTTTATTTTCTCAAAACGATTGAGCTTCCAATATATTTATTGTATAAAGTATTTGCGAATCATTAAATACGCTAAGATTGAAGGTTCTGAGTTGATACTTAAAACTTAAATTATAAATATCGGTTTCAAATACATATTTTCTAATAAAGAGATATGTTTGATGAAATTACAAAAAGTGTAACAAAATTTATTACAAAATTTTAATCTTATATGTATATAAATTTTAATTATAAATATTAGTGTAAAATACATATTTAGTATGAAGGAGTGTGATTAGATTACATTCATTGAGATAAAATCTACTGTAAGAAATGTTATTTTGCATATAAGTTAAAATTTGTAAATAATTTTTAATTTTAAACACTTTTTTTTTATAACTAATTTTAAACACATAAGTAAAGAATGTGTTTGATTACATACATTAATTGAGACAAAATTTATTTTAAAAAAATTAGCTAAAGAATGTGTTTAATAGCATGCATTAATTGAGTGCAAAAAATCACAATCTTATTTGTGGGTAGGATTTTCACAAAAACCTCGAAACACAACACGACAAGCTCATCATTTTAATTTCCAGAATGCACCAAAGCAATGGTGTCGGTTCGGTTCGGTTTTGGGTCGGTTCGGTTGTCGCCAACAAGGTATTTGCTTGTAGGAGGTGCATGTAGGTTTAGTTCTCCCATCCACCGCTTGATTTTGTTGAGATCATACAAATTGCTACCATCTATCGGAGACTACAACATGTGAACTTACCAAGTTTGCACAAATTGCTTCTTCATTTTTTCTTCACGATAATTTTAGTTGAGAATTCTTAAACCAATTGGAATAGATCAATCCAATTGGAATTCTTAAACCAATAGATTGGAGGAATATCGCTGAAAATTTTATTCAGTCCATTTTATGGATAAAAGGGAACAAAATGAAAATCTAAAATCCAAATCTCTCAAAATCTTTATTTCAAAGATTCTTATAATCTCAATTAACTCCTAATAAAATCTAAAACAAAACTCTCCAACTACTCTTCTAAACGTTTTCTAAGTTTTGAAGCTCGATTATTGAACTTTAGGTATTCCGGATATATTTTTGGCATTAAAATTCAATTATAGAATTTATGGTATTAAATTCCGAAAATATGTTTTCGGGCATTGAAATTCAAGTATAAAGATTAGGATATTACAATTAAAATATAACTTTATAAGATTTTCGGCAATTTGTCCAATTGATAAAAGGGTAGAAGAGACAATCTATCAAATAGGATTTAGAACTCACGGACTACTTAATTTATACACGAAGTCTATTTGCAACTCGGCCTACAATAAGACTTCTTGCGGTTAAAAGATGGAGGAAAAAAAAAGTGCATAAACATTACAAGAAAGCCTTTGAAACTCATGTATTGCTTCAGCTACGATATTATAACACGGTATGAAGATATGCGTTCGCCTTGTCATGTGTTATTTTTTTCCGGATAAATACTTTTTAGTTCAAAACTTTGTTCAATTCGGTTAAAATTTTGTTCTACTAGTTTTAATTACCTTTACTATAGTTCATATATTTTTACAAGAAAAAAATTGTAATTGTTACTTTGTTAGTTCAAAATTTATGTTAGATTCGTTCAAAATTTGCATACTAACAGTTCTAATATTTTTCTATTAATGGTTCATGTTTGTTTCTTCTCTTTTTTTTTTTTAGTTACATTTATACACTTTTTAAATCTTCTACATGTTTGAACTCATAAAACACAATGTTTGAAATAAGATAACACAATACTCCAACTAATAAAAACACAAAGAAAAAACGGACAGGCATACACAAAGGGGGACAAAGCCCGGCCGGCCATATCTGGTTAAGCCCAAAACCTGGCCGTTTGCCCGACTTATTAAAAAAAGTTATTATTAATTCTAGTTACGATAAATCTTGTATATATTGCATAAAATATTTTATCTTTTTAAGTTTATATTAAAAATAATTATTAATATAAGCTAAAATATGGGTATCCGACGGCAGAGAAGGTGGACTCAACCCAAATAAACGGACATAATTTTTTATGAAAGCCCATGCGGATACGGGTTGAACAGATCTACCAACAACTTGGTTCATTTTAGTGATTGTTAAATTAGTGGATCCATGAGCTGAAATATCATTTTTAGGCTTATAGAGAAACTCAATGCATGCATTTGGGCTCGATGTTGGGCCTACACTTTTATTTGGTCTTCTTGGGCCCAAAAATGAAAAAAAAAGAGAGGTCCTACCGGGATTCGAACCCAGGTCGCTAGATTCAAAGTCTAGAGTGCTAACCACTACACCATAGAACCATTTTTGATATTGTGCTCGTACAAATGAAATACATAAATGTCAAAGCAAGCATATCTGGGATTTTACAATGAATGATCACGTATATTATACAATATAACCTTGAAGTGCTAACACAAACATGGATATTTTATAAGCATTAGAGTAATTAGCGGTCTAAAACTTCTACTTTAACCCAGATTTGACAACATAATTATCTCTATGACATCACAAAATCCTTCTGCTTTTTGGTAACTTTTTGCATATTGGTTACAGTAAATAACAAAAGCATAAATAAGTGATCCAATTATATGGTGAAGAATACAAATAATGATAAACTATGTAACTCAGGGTGTCGTGAATGGGGCCAAATCGAACAAATCTTTAACTTTATAGGTACAAAGGATATGATCGTTATCATTTAGATGCTACTATGAATCCCATCCCTTCATCTTCAAAGTTTTCCTTTATTTTCAAGGGTTGATAGCTTATATTTGTGATTTACACTTTTTTCGTATCTAATCTATTCAGTAAACTCGAGGGCGTAGTTAGGGTACGAGATAGGATGCCAAGAAAACATTCGCTCAATTCTTATCCTTACAGCAATCACTCAATTCTTACCCTTTTACGTTGTATTTGGACCAGAATTTATCATGCTATCGGAGTAAATCGAGTGGGTTTGTAGGTCTTGTGACACTGATCGGACTATGATTAAAATGGTCTCGTCCAATTGAACTAGTCGATATTATGATGTACTTTTTTAGAGTTTTTCCCAATGGGCAATTACACACTCACCTTCGACTAGACTAAAATATCGAAGTGACATCAAGTTTACCGCATGTAACTATATCGGATAATTGTTGAATATGTAGGGATGACTTTTCGGAGAGTCTTATGATAATACTGCAAAAAAAAACGCAAATAATAAAAAACGAGAGAATTAAAATACCGTTAGCGTGTGTAGAGTCGAGATATGAAGTCTCTATCCTTAATTCTAAAAACGACCCAAATTACGACGGTTGAATGTCATTCCGAAACCGACGCATTGCTTATGAGTTATACTCACGTTTTATAAAACTGAGAAAGAGGGCGGAAATGGTTTTTTGACCTAGGACGAGACGCCTTGAGTGGCCAACCCAACACCACCATTCCAATCCATTGTCTTCATGACCTAGATAGGATGAGGCTCGGCTTGTCGTGTGCGTGTCGTCGGTTAGCAATGCCCGCTCCCACAAAAAATGGGTCGGTCTTTAAGAATTTTTACTCCTTATATACTATAATAGTTTTACCTCTTTTAGTCGATGTGGGATACCCACATTTTTGTCTTTTTTCTCAAGTTTTACATTGAGTAAACATAACTTCGGACATCATTATCTCATTCACCCGAAATTCAATTTTAGAAAATAAGTATAGCACGATTCAGTGTTCACATAGACGAAGTCAATGTTTCTGTTTTTGACATTGACGGTAACCGAATTTCACTGAAAATTTGGCCGAAAAACCGACACAATACTTATTAGTGGTTCCAACATATTACTCGTAGCATCTTCGATAAGTTCAACTCAATGAAGCTTCTCAAACCATTGTATAAGGAAGTTATATCCGAATGTTCTACATTCATATTTATTTAAAAATTAAAATACGCAAAACTGGAAATATCTCCCGACAATATTCAAATAAGAGAATGTCGAGCAATAGAGTCCATGAATAAGAAGCATCCAAATGGATGAATGTAGAAATTAAATACTTTTTTTTGTCATTTTGTGGTAGGATGAGGATGGACTATTATTATCACCAAATAAATAAGCCTCTAAATTCTCTAACACAAATGATACTCTATTACACCGACACCCTAATGCAAACTCGAACAACCCTATCACATCAAGTAGCTACCGTCGCCGTAAACCGATTCGTTACACCATTACATGCGATCGTTCAGGGACTGGACCATACCGATCCAATCCAATACAATCCGGTCATGTTGACAATTTTTTTAAAAAATTTTTAAAAAAAAGATTTTGTAAGTTTCTATCCAAACTTGTACTAGACCATATACGTACACTTCCTTTTAAATCGGACATGAACGTAATTTCCGGTTCGTTGCCGATCCGCACAACCCCAACGTCAAGTTTATCATGGTGTATCATTCTGATTCAAAATATTAATGTTTTAAGCAATACTCAATATGTTAATGCTCAACGTACCTGATACCCAAATATAAAACCTAATATACCAATATTCAAATTTAATACTAATATCCAACCTCAAATTATAAACAAATGGCATAAACTACTTTATGGGCCCATTTGATTTTAACTCCGAATTCGGAAATGGAAGGGAAACGAATCTAGTCCATACGTATGCCCTTATTTATGAAAGTTTTTGTAATTATTCCTTATGATTTGAAGTAATTGGAATAGAATTTGTGTACTTTTGATACCTATACGGTAACAAAATTGTGGGAAAGTCAGTGCACTTTGGACTAAATCACAAGGAATGATTCCATAAAATTTCATGAATAAGGATACGTATATAGACTAATTTCGTTTCCATTCCGTTTCCGTTATCGGAATTGGAACCAAACGGGCCCTATATTTACACTGCAATAATTAATAGGTGTCATCGGATGGATTTATAAAAATATGATTTTCTACGACATCTATTGATTGTAATTTTTGAGGTGATTAAAATGTGAGAGAATGATGTTTCGGGAGCGGTCAGGTTTTGCCACGTGTAAAGATATCTGTTTGATTGGTTTTGTTTGGGGCCGCAATGACGTAATTAATTGAAAAGGAAAAATGAAATATGTGAAGATAGAAAGGAGGATCTGTTGGAGACTGCCACTTACTACAATTTAATCATTTCACTTAATCATTGGCTTTCTCGTTATCATCTTTTATCATTTTTACCAAATCAAAATAAGTACGTACTAGGTATATGAGTTTCTACATTTCGATCAAACTTATTAATCAACTTGTACACATTCTTCGTTACATAAATTTGAAGTTGTTTATGTTTCTCATTATGTAATATATATATTACATAATATATTACATAATATATTACATAATATTTATGGGTACCTAATGTGTACTAATTAGACATAGAAAAATTCGGACTCTGTAGGAATAATGTTCCAATGAATATCGTATATTGACTCATTATTACAAGGCAAAGGAAGGAATAATACACAGTAAATAATAACGGTAACGTAGCTAGAAGGAAAGAATGAATATACTAAATGACCTAAAATGGGTAATATAGATATATCATATCCTTTTACATTTCCCCTCAAGTTGGAGCATGAAGTTGGGTAGTGCCCAATGATAACCAAATTCTTTAAGAATCTCATGAAGAACAGTAAAGAATCCAAGAAGAAACACAAGAAAATTGGTAACGCAGTTCGGTTTCCCTACTCTGCGGAATCTCAAGAGGGGAGATCCACCCAATCCACTATTGCAAAGAACAGGTTTACAGATTACAACTCAAGAGCATGCGAGCAAAACATCAAGTTCTAACAGATCTAAGGTTCTAGCAAGCCAAAGAGAACGAGAGCAAGAAGTTGAGAAAAGCCCCCTTCAAAGGCCACTCGAAAGCTTGTCCGAAGCTTTCAAACATTCAATCCAGAGATGAAACTTTCTGGATTAAGTTGTCTTCAACAGTATGCAATCAAGTCCTTCTCATAACAGATGAGATTTGGAAGACTTGAATCTCTCTTGGTAACTCCTTGTAACTTGCTGTAGTTCGTCTTCCTTTGGAGCAGGAGCCGGAAGTGAACCCTAATCTGAGTCTGTCGCTATCTCTTGAGAAACTGAGTGGGTCATGTATATATACCAGCCAGCTCCAAATAGGCCAATTAACTAATCCAGTAACAATATGTATATTGTTGATCAATTGGGCTTGTTTCTGAACCGTCTGATGTAAAGCCCATCCAAGTCTCTGGACAAAACAGTCTTCATAACTGGGCTCTCTGTACTAATTTGGCTTGCTCTATTATACTTAGAAAATTCACCTAATAACACACACATGTGATAACTTTATTCTTAGCTGCCAGACTTTGCTAAATATATTGATACATCCAGCAAAGTGGTAACTTAAGAAACCAAGTCATGAATATGTATGATTATTGGCATATGATCTAAGTATAAGTCTAGATCTATCAGCTATGGTATTCTACTTCTAGCATGCATTTACAAGAGTTGTATACTGTTACAAGATTGAATCATACAAGAATTTATATCAACAATTGCCCTCCTAATTCTTGTAGATAAACTTGTCTTTTTCCTGTCTTCTCATAGTGGAAGGGCTTCATATATAGTCTGTCATCAATTCAATAGGCTCAATATGTCCTTAAGGAGCATCCCATATGTGTAAAGCATTTCTGCAAAACACAAATTTGTCAGCTGTAACAATCTTAGTACCAAAATCTGCAGGGTTTACCTCACCCCTTATTTTCTTAACAATGAAATGTTTCTTATCAACTTCATCTCTTATGAAATGATTCCTAACATCAATGTGTTTGGACCTTTCATGATAAACCGGATCCTTACACATATAAAGGGCACTCTGACTGTCCATATGCAAAACAGGCACACAAGGTTTGTGCTGAATTTCACTAATAATACCCCGAAGCCAAATAGCTTCTTTTGAAGCTTCTACTGCAGCCACATATTCAGCTTCTGTGGAAGACAAAGCTACTATAGATTGTTGTTGGGTTTTCCAAGATACACAATTTCCACACCAAGTATAAAAGTAAGATGTAGTGGACTTCCTAGTATCTTTGTTACTGGCATAGTCAGCATCTACATACCCATAGACTTCATCAGTGTTAGTATATTCAGCAAAGGCAAGACCCATCCCTTTTGTACCACATAAGTACCTAAGTAAGAACTTCATCCCTAACCAATGAGCTTGACCTGGGTTAGACATGAACCTACTTAGCACACTAATGGCAAAGGCAAGATCAGGCCTGGTACTAATCATGGCATACATCACCGAACCTACAGCTACATCATAGGGGATTTTGGACATGGCACTAATCTCTGTTTTAGTTGCAGGGCATTGTTTCTTGGTTAACTCTAGGTGCCCTCCTAAGAGTATAGTTGTAGGTTTAGAAAGGTTCATTTTAAATTTTTCCAAAACTTTATTAATGTACCCAGCTTGGCTGAGCCACATCTTCTTTCTAAGCCTGTCCCTAATTATATTAACACCTAAAATCTTTTGAGCAGGACCAAGATCCTTCATATCAAAATGTACTTTCAAATCTCTTTTAACCCCAACTATGTGCACTTTAGACTTACTCATAACTAAAATGTCATCTACATATAGCATCACATATAAAGGTTGAGCAGAAGTAACATTTTTGAAATAAAGACAGTAGTCAAATTTGCTTCTCAAGAATCCTAAATCTTTCATGCATTTATCAAATTTTAGATTCCATTGTCTAGGAGATTGTTTAAGACCATATATAGATTTTTTCAAAAGACACACATGATCAGGTTTTTGTTTATCTACAAAGCCTTTAGGTTGTGACATGTAAATTGTTTCATTTAAATCTCCATGTAAGAAAGCAGTTTTAACATCCATTTGCTCTATTTCCCAATCAAAAACAGTAGCCATAGCAAGTAACAGTCTCATAGTTTTATATTTCACAACAGGGGCAAAAATGTCAGTGTAATCTATCCCTTCCCTTTGGGTAAAGCCTTTGGCTACTAATCTGGCCTTGTATCTAGGGGGCTCATGAGATTTAATGCCTTCTTTTACTTTGTATATCCATTTACATTGAATTAGCTTAGTGTTAACTGGTTGTTTAGTTAAGGTCCAAGTTTTGTTTAGATTCATTGACTCAATTTCTTCTTTCATGGCCTTAAACCAGTAACTTGCTTCTTTGCTTTTCATGGCTGATTCATATGTTTCAGGAGTGAAGTAATTTTCAACAGCATCACTTGTTAACAAAGCGTAATCATGCAGATTGATTTCATTCATGAGCAAAATAAACTCAACATTATTGTTAGAATATTTCCTATTAGGGATCCTAACTCTAGGGGCTCTATCTCTTGTTAGTTGATAATCATTTTCTCCTATGTCATTCACATTTATATTGCTATTGGTTTCTGTATTAGAATTTTCATTATCACCAGTCTCATGGTTTTCTGGTTCAGAATGAGTAGCTTCATCCATGTGAGCATTATCATCAAACAAGTTTTCAGAAAGATTCTCATTTTCTTCCCCCCTTAATTGTTGAGTATTATTTTCAGTTTCAGCATTAACTCCCCTGTCAGATTCTTCATCATTATTTTCGAAATTGTCATCTAGGTCTTCATCTAGGCTTCTACTAATGTTGTAAGAGTTGTTATATCCTATATCGAACTCTTCTTCTTCCTGATTAATGTGAATTTGGTCATTTTGATTGTAGAAAGTAGGTACAACAATTGTGGTTTCCTGTTCAGAATCATTTATGGTAGCTTTAACAGTTTGATTTTTCACAGTTTTAAAGTGAAATTCATTTTCATTGAATGTAATGTTCCTAGAGGTTATAACTTTGTATCCCCCATGTTGTATTAGAAGAATTTTATAGGCTTTGACTCCTTCTGGGTAGCCAAGCAAAATTCCCTTTTGTGCCCTTGGTTGAAGCTTCCCTTGAGAGGTATGGGAATATGTGGTACAACCAAAAGGCTTTAGGTGGGTTAAACTTGGCTTTTTTCCAGTCCATAATTCATATGGTGTTTTAAAGTCTATAACAGATGAGGGTGTTCTGTTTAGGAGGTAGGAAGCAGTGATTACAGCTTCACCCCATAGTGAGTGTTTAACCCCAGCAGTGATTAACATGCACCTAGTTTTCTCTAACAATGTTCTATTCATCCTTTCTGTAGTGCCATTTTGTTGTGGAGTACCAGGTATTGTTAAGTGTCTTTTAATTCCATTTTTCTTACAATACTCAGTGAATTCTTTATTACAAAATTCTAATCCATTATCTGTTTTAAGGCATTTTAGTTTCAAGTTCTGTTGATTCTCAACTGAAGTTTTCCAGTCTTTGAAAATTTCAAAGGCTTCATCTTTGATTTTTAAAAGATATACCCATACCTTCTTAGAATAATGATCTACAAAGGTTATAAAGTATTTTTTACCACCTACAGTTTCAATTTGAGATGGTCCCCATAAATCAGAGTGCACATATTCTAAGGGTTGATTAGCAATGTAGGTAGATTTATTAAAACTGTGTTTAGTTTTCTTTCCAAAGATGCAGTTTTCACAAAATTTGATTTCAGTGGGTTTTTTTATCCAGAATTCCCTGCTTGTAGAGTTTTTGGAGGCCTAAGTTTCCAATATGACCTAATCTAATATGCCAGTTTTTTTGTTTGATTTTCATTCATGTTATTACTAACATTAGAGAGATTCAATTCAGGTGAAGTGATAACATGATATAACCCACCCTTTTTGATACTCTTAATAAGAGTATGTCCATTTCTAATGACTTCCCTTATACCATTGTTAGTATTAATCTGACATTTCATATCATCAAAAACAGACTCAGACATTAGGTTTCTTCTTAGACCTGGGACCCACCTAACATTTTGTAACACTCTATATTTTCCATCATACATGCACATAGGAACATTTCCCACTCCCCTAATTGTTAAGGCAGTATCATCTCCTAACATAACCTCACCCCCATGAAATTCATGTAAAGAACTAAAGAGAGATTTATTTGAGGTGGCATGCATAGTACATCCAGAGTCAAGAATCCAAGTATCAGTATTGCATGTAGAATCAAAATCACACACTAGCAATTCACAGGGATATTCAGTGAAACTTTTTTCAAATAGTGACACTTTTCCATCAAGGTTCTTATTATTGTTGGTTTCATCCCTCTTCTTTTTTCTACATTCATTTGCATAGTGACCAATCTTTTCACAGTAAAAGCATTTTTTATTTGCTCTGTCAGGATCATTATTAGTAGGTTTGTCTTGTTGCTTATTCTTCTTACCCTTTTTGTTACTGTTATATTTAGGTTTCCCTCTTGTCATTAACACTTCAGATTTGGTGTCAATTTTCTTTTCATTTTTGGTTTTGAAGACCTTCATGACTTCATTTTTCTCAGTTATGGCTTCTATAATTTTTTCTTTAGTCAGAGTGGTAGAACTATACTGAATAACATCTTTGAAGGTATCAAATTGAGAGGGAAGGGATCCTAACAATATAACAGCTAGATGTGTGTCCTTAATTTTGTCATCACATCTTTCCAAGTCTTGATCTAATTTTAGAAATTTGTCAAGATTATCATTTAGGGTTAGATTTACATCCATTTTAAATGTAAAAAGTTTATGCAGCAGAGATATAATAGATGGCATGGATTTTCTCAGATAAAGGCTTTCTAAAGCTTCCCAAAGTTCTTTAGCAGAAGTGATACTTACTACCTGACGAGCCACGTCGTCAGTGAGACGTATCATGATTTCTGCGTGTGCTTGCTCATCCATCTCCAGTTTTCTTTCCTCAGATGTCAAGGCAGGGAAGTCTCCAGTCACTGCCTTGTAGCATTTTTCCTTTGTGAGCACCGCCTTCATCTTCACCTGCCACATAGAGAAGTCGCTGGAGCCATCAAATGGCTTCATCCTTACTTGATTTTCTGTCATCCTATTTAACACAAATCACAAAAGGTTTTAGTTAGTATTTGACAGAAAAGCAAGGGTATAACTACTCACAGAGAGTTCTTCTAATAGATTCAGCTATTAGGTTTTACAATATGCAGATTCAAGCAATCAAGATAAGTGATTAAAGAATCAAGCATATTAAGCGGAAGCGAATCTTGAGAGTAAGGTGGAATAACAGACAAAGCGTTTTTGAATCAAAAAAGCTCTGATACCAATTTGATAACCAAATTCTTTAAGAATCTCATGAAGAACAGTAAAGAATCCAAGAAGAAACACAAGAAAATTGGTAACGCAGTTCGGTTTCCCTACTCTGCGGAATCTCAAGAGGGGAGATCCACCCAATCCACTATTGCAAAGAACAGGTTTACAGATTACAACTCAAGAGCATGAGAGCAAAACACCAAGTTCTAACAGATCTAAGGTTCTAGCAAGCCAAAGAGAACGAGAGCAAGAAGTTGAGAAAAGCCCCCTTCAAAGGCCACTCGAAAGCTTGTCCGAAGCTTTCAAACATTCAATCCAGAGATGAAACTTTCTGGATTAAGTTGTCTTCAACAGTATGCAATCAAGTCATTCTCATAACAGATGAGATTTGGAAGACTTGAATCTCTCTTGGTAACTCCTTGTAACTTGTTGTAGTTCGTCTTCCTTTGGAGCAGGAGCCGGAAGTGAACCCTAATCTGAGTCTGTCGCTATCTCTTGAGAAACTGAGTGGGTCATGTATATATACCAGCCAGCTCCAAATAGGCCAATTAACTAATCCAGTAACAATATGTATATTGTTGATCTATTGGGCTTGTTTCTGAACCGTCTGATGTAAAGCCCATCCAAGTCTCTGGACAAAACAGTCTTCATAACTGGGCTCTCTGTACTAATTTGGCTTGCTCTATTATACTTAGAAAATTCACCTAATAACACACACATGTGATAACTTTATTCTTAGCTGCCAGACTTTGCTAAATATATTGATACATCCAGCAAAGTGGTAACTTAAGAAACCAAGTCATGAATATGTATGATTATTGGCATATGATCTAAGTATAAGTCTAGATCTATCAGCTATGATATTCTACTTCTAGCATGCATTTACAAGAGTTGTATACTGTTACAAGATTGAATCATACAAGAATTTACATCAACACCCAATTTGCCCAAAATATAGTGAATAGTATTATGGCCGAGAGCTTTTGTGAAGATATCCGCGAGTTGTTTATTGGACCGGATGTGATGCGTTCGTATAGTCTTGTTTTGCACTTCATCATGGACGACATGACAATCAATCTCGATGTGTTTAGTTCGTTCGTGAAAAACTGGATTTGATGCGATAAGGATCGCCGCTTGATTGTCACACCAAAGGTTGATGGGTTGATCATGATGTACACCTAATGAGTGACGAAGTGATTTAATCCACTTGACCTCGCATGTGGTGGAGGCCATGGCACGGTATTCAGCTTCGGCGGATGAGCGGGACACCATGTTTTGTTTCTTGGACTTCCATGAGATTGAAGACTCGTCAATGAAAACAATAAAATCCGTTATAGACCGACGAGTGATCGGACAAGAAGCATAGTCCGAATCACAATAAGTATTTATTTGTAAGGACGACGAATTAGGAAAAAATACACCTTGTCCTGGATTTGTTTTCAGATAGCGTAACACCCTTATAGCAGCATTCCAATGTTGGACTGAGGGCTTTTGCATGAATTATGATAATACATGCACCGAGTACGTAAGATCAGGATGGGTAATTGTTAGGTAAATAAGGCGACCCACCAAACGTCGATAGCGTTCCGGATCATCGAAGTTTCTTGTATGATCCTTGGGTAGGTTGTATCTTGGTTCGATTGGGAACGAAGCGGGTCGAGAACCAAGCGTACCCGTCTCACTTAAGATGTCCCGTGCATATTTTCTTTGTGGTAAAACAATTCCCTGCGAAATATGGGTGACCTCTATGCCAAGAAAAAAAAACGTAATTTACCAAGATCTGTCATTGAAAAACAAGTGCTGAGATACTTTTTAAAACGGAGAATGTAATTGGAATTGTTACATGTGATTATTATATCATCCACGTAAACTAGAATGTAAATATGAATACATGGACGTGAAGGTAAAGAACGAGTAGTCGGCTCGAGACTGAGCGAAACCGGCTCGAAAAGAGCTTGACTGAGCTTATGAAACTAGTTCCTCGGGGACTGTTTGAGACCGTAAATCGATTTACGAATTTTACTTACTTGAGTGGGATCGGATAGAGCAAACCCGGGAGGTACCGTCATATAGACGTCGACCGTAAGATCATCGTGAAGGAAACCGTTGTGAACGTCTATCTGATGAAGCTCCCATTTACGACATGAAGCAACTGCAATAAAAAGTTTAACGGTGACTAGTTTAGCTACCGGTGCAAAAGTATCAGTGTAGTCTATACCTTGTTGTTGACGGTTCTCAAGCGCAACAAGTCTCGCTTTGTGACGTTCGCCAATCCCATATGCGCGGAGCTTCGTTTTGAACACCCACCGGCACCCTATTGCTTTCTTTCCCCGCGGAAGTGTTGAGGAAACCCACATATTGTTGGTTTGGAGATCTTCTATTTCCGCATTGTTTGTCTCCATTATGTTAGAGCCACAACTTGTTTGTATATTGTAGGATCTTGCAAATCTTGCAAGGTATTTATGTAACCCTCATATGAAGAAGACATATTAGTAAAAGGAGAGTGATAACTGATATGGTAGAACGTCTTACCTGGTGTTGACGAACCAGATGAACCTAGAGCTAACTTTTGTGGTACGAGTGACCCACAAAAATAGTCTTTTAATTTAGTATTAGGAATCATAACTCCATTGCTTCTGCGTAAGGGAAGGGAAGATTGTGTAGAAAGAGAAGGATCCGTATCGGCCATGGGACTGCTAAAGATAGACTGCAAATCTGAGTTGATATTAGAAGTATTCAGAGCAAATTGTTCAGCAGATCCGGTGGAGAACTGTTCATCAACAATCAAAGACAATTGAGAGGATGCAGTTTATTGGTTTGGCGTGGAAAGGGTAGACGGATCAATGGAATTAGAAGATAGGAAAGAGGAGGATCTGCTATCCAAATCTGTCATAGGTATATAAGGAGAATAATTATTTAGCTCATAAAAACCCAGAAGGATAAACAATAGGAAGGATGTTGGCAGAACCACGACCGTGGAACTCAAGAACATGCCGTGGAAAAGGGTTGTCGACGAAGGTCTCGCAACTCTTAGGGTCCAATCTGTTTTGGTTCAATCTATCATTATCTAAGCCACAACTATCAACCCTTCACCTTAGAATCGCTAAAGAGTTTTAGCCAATAACCATCATTATCAAATCAATAATCAAGTTTAAAAAGGAAAAAGTATAAAACCTCGAAAACTCAATAACTATCAAATAACCAATCTCAAATCCAATAACAAATGTTTATATTGAATGAATGCATAAAAAGGGAATAGAAATCCTCACAACAATTTAGAGAAACAATAAAGAACGGGATGTCAATCCGTCTTCCAATGTAAACCCTAAGATATCTCGAAGTAGACAATATCCAAATCGCGTCCTTCTCGGAATCTTCCCTAAGCAATGAATCTCCCCAGCCGTCAATGCGTGGTCAAAATTAGGGTGAATGCGGAACCCCGTTTTCTCCTATCTTCAGCCTTTTTATAGAGAAAAATAGGGTTATGAGAAAAGCCCAATAACTATTGCTGACATAGCATAAATGACACGTGACAACGTCGAAGAAATCACGGTCATGTACAAACTTCCACGGCCGTGGTTTAGGGCATGGAACCTTCTGATGCTCTTGAACGTTACTTTCCACGATCTTGATGGTAGAACCACGGTCGTGGAATTCATGGTTTGGCCGTGGAATGCTAAATTCCTTCGTGAAAGCTTTCTTTTCGTCAATTTCTCTAATCAAGATCCTTCCTTAACTTCTCCAAGGCATCCTCTTGACAGCTAGCATGATCAAATCACTCATTTCCTCCCCTGTATGCTCCAATTCAAACCTATATTCACCTAAAAACAAAACAAAGCTTGTGTCGATCTCTATATCGACAAAGTAGGTGAATGTGCTCGTAAATGCTTCAAACTCATCTCCATGTACACAACTAACAGGGAAAAACAACCAAAACAAGTGCCTAAAATGCATTCATATTTCATGCTACCAGTCATGCAAAGGCTCTCCAACTTCAACCACAATTTGCTTGTAGTATCCTGATTTGAAATCTCGCATAAGCCATCATATGTGAGACATAACATGATGGTCGAATGCGCCTTTTCCTCTTGAGTGACCATCTCAACATCATCGCCCTTTTCCTTCTCGGGTTCCTTCTTTGACAACGGCCCCCATAAGCCCTGTATTTCAGCAAAACTCGCATACTGATTTGCCACAAACTGAAACTATTCCTCGTTGTGAATCTGTCAATCTTCGTGTTGAAAGAAGACATTTTTATCACAAATTACAGAATACCAAAGAACCTGACTCTGATACCTGATTTTTTGCGAAATTATGAGAAAGAACAAAATTCAACAAACAAGAAAGACAACACACATATTTATTGTGGTTCATCAAATAATGACTATGTCCACTTTCAAAGAGATTTTATTGAGGAATTTAAAATTACAACCACATTAATTGGAGACAGAGGGAACACTACAATATATAGAGTAACGATATTTTAGGTTATACTTATTCGTCAAGTATAAGCCCAAGATGACAAGTTTGTAAATTGAGGGTGTTTAATTTGTAGGGCTAAATCTCACGTTAGATCCGTTATTAGAACTAAATTTGTTTTAAGAATTGTTTGAATAAGTATTAATCGTATATTGTTGTGTGTACGTTAAATATCAATGCTCATAATATTGAGGATTTTTATAGCCAAGAATTCTTGTAGTTATCACTTTTGCAATTGCGTGAAATATATCTATCTTTAATTCATTAAATAATTTGACAGTTTAAAAAGAAAGAGTAAAAAATGTAAAATGAATGAGAAACAATAATGGAAGAAATAAATAGAAGAAGCCAAGAAGAGAAGAATGAAAAGGACATACAATAATTAAGAGGAAATCAGGCCGTTGAAATCTAAACATCTGGTGTCAGCTGGTAACTTAAGGAGAAAGAGTGGATCATAATGATCCAGCATCCTCACCGTTGCGTGTGTTGGGAAGCATTTGATGAGCCTCAGCCACACACGATTTTACCTCTTATCTCCGTCACCTAGGACCCATCTCCTTTCTCCCTTGTATATATAAACCCCTCCTCATACACACCAACATACAACAGATCGAGCTTAACATCAACATCCATTCTTGATTCTACTCCTAACCTAATTGAGACAACCCAGTTCCTCCTCAAGCAAACTACTTACGCCGCATCGACATCGTTCTCGGGGTCTCGGATTCGATCGAAAGCAATGGTTCAAGTTCACCACCCTTGGATATTCGCCTTCGGCCTTCTCGGTAAGTATATCACAACGCTCAACACTAATGTAGCTAATGATACGTTTTAGCTAGTGCTAGGGTTCACGCCTCGATCGTAAAACCAGGAAAAAGATTATGAATCCTCCAATACGCATGCATGCACTTCTAGTTAAGATTGATTATTGGAAATCATGGGTTCATTAAAGCAATGGTTAATGATCGATACAGTCTCATTCGATCTCTCCTGAGGTCAAACCAACAAGAATCACCTGAATATAATGCATTTTTATATGGATTAATTTAATATTTTATGTCTTTACTTAATGATTTTGTCTTCTTATGGTATTAAATTACCATTATCTTGCAGGCAACGTCATCTCCTTCCTCGTCTACCTCGCACCACTGTAAGTTCCAATTACAAATACTAATCTTTTATATTTATGAGTTGTAGTAATTAACAAACTTACTAATTATGTTGCAGACCGACTTTCTGGAGGATATACGAGAAGAAATCAACAGAAGGCTTTCAATCAATACCTTATGTGTGCGCCATTTTCAGTTCCATGTTATGGATTTACTACGCTTTACTCAAAACCAACGCTTTTCTTCTCATCACCATTAACAGCTTTGGCTGTGTAATTGAGACTCTTTATATTGCGGTGTTCCTCATTTATGCTCCTAAAGAAGCCAAGGTAAAGGGCATTTTTAAGGTTATTATTATGATGATGATTATGTGGTTAACTAAATGTCACGTTTCTATAATCATGTGTAGATGTCGACATTCAAGCTACTCGCACTCATGAACTTTGTCGGATTCTCGTCGATTCTCGTCGTCTGCAGCTACATAGCTAAAGAATCAATTAGGGTTCAGCTCTTAGGAGGGATTTGCGTAGCTTTCTCGGTTGTGGTATTTGCAGCTCCTCTAAGCGTAATTGTAAGTAATTTTACCATAAACTAGAAGTAGGCTAGTTTATGTTGATAGGTTGAGTATACGTACAAAATTTGCTTCTATTAGGGTATGAGCTGGTAGTCATTTGTCTATTAGTTATCAAACTTTGCACCCTATCCAAATTTGTCAATATCTTGCTACACGTATTGGACAAAAGTTTTAAGTAATGTAGACCATAGCGTTGTATATATTTCTCGATCATTCTATCTCCTTCTAGACTTTACGTGATTGTGTTAACGTAAATGATATCATTGGTGCAGCGGACGGTGATTCGTACGAAGAGTGTCGAGTTCATGCCATTCCCGCTGTCGCTATTTCTCACAATAAGCGCAGTTATGTGGTTCATGTACGGCCTGCTACAAAAGGACTTATACATTGTGGTAAGAATAGATCATTATAATTAATTAAGCCTAGTAATAAACTAACACGTACGTACCCAAAAGTCGATATGTGATTCGCTATAATATTTTGTGTGTTAATTTGCAGCTTCCAAATGTCCTAGGCTTTAGCTTCGGAGTGGCCCAGATGGTTTTGTACGGTGTTTATCGTAACCATTCAAAAGTCGGACCAACGATGGTCGTCGATGTCGAGAAGAAGCTCCCGGAAAAAATAAGTTGCGAAACGGAAAACACGACGAACAATGCGGTGCCGTTGAGTTTTCCGGCGACCGATGAGGGTTTGACGGTGGTTGTGGAGGGGAAGAAGGAGAATGATATTGAGATTGAGAATGATGAAGGTATTGAGGGTCATAAACCACGTGAGTTGCACGTGAATGGGCCTTCATCGTGTGGGGTGGGCCCCATGCCAGCTGGCACGGTTCCATTGGTTAATTGTGTAGTGTGAGTCGATTGAGAAAATAGGCAAAGTGGCTTAGAAGCTTAGGATGGAATGGATTTCGAGAGACCGGCCCACGCAGATTTATCGATTTGTACTTGATTCAATGCAAATTTGCTTTGCTTTCATGTTTATATTTTTACCTTTTTTTTTTGTATGATTATATGTACTCGCTTGAAAATAAAAGAAAATAATGTTATATATTGTGTTTTTACTGTCGAATTAGATAAGTTAACACTTCCTTTGATAAAACTACGATATGATTAATACATAAAAATCGCTATAAACGAAACCCAGTACCAAAAGAAGCGAATTGCTAAGGGTTGTCCCTTCATCGGTGCTTATGACCAACAACGATGGAGCCGCCTTCCTCGGGTGGTCATTTGGACGATATCATGATAGTTGCTCAAAGTAACCTGTCAGATAAACAAGGAAACTAGAAAGTACACAAGTATGAAGGAGGTTAGGGTTGAGAAATATGGAGGGGTTGAACATATTTCGCATAACTCTAGTGCTTAATGTTGAGGGTAAAAATGACCCACCTGGATAATAATATAATAATACGTGAATCTAACATATAAGTCTAAGGCTTCTTCTCATTGTCAATTGATTTTAAGATGGAACCTGAAAAATTTATATGTAGCTTCACTTAATATGCGTCCCCTCTACATTGGCAAAGAGATGCTTGCCTTATCTGTCATGTGATGTCTAAGTCTCTCGAGCATATGGTTCGGGATTTCCCCAACAGCAAGCGTATATGGATCTAGTTGGGTGCACATGGAAAACTGGAAGATTTTTTTTCAATCTACCTTTTGCTAGTTGGATTAGAGCTAATATTCGAACTAGTTCTAATTATAATTATATCTTTGCTTGGAAAGATGTCTTTGAAGAGGGTCTTGCGTCTTTGCAATATATGGAGATGGAGAAATGGAACGGTATTCCGAGGAGAGGGCAGAACCAAAGACATCCACAAGATCACAGTAGAGAAGATCATTTTGTACGTTCATGCATAGAAGAGAAGGAGGCTTGTTGGTTCCCACAAAACTTTGTTGCTTAGACCCCACCGCAACTGAATTGGCTTAAGGTGAACACAAATGGATCGAGGAAAGGTAACAGGACGACCACTGCTACAGGGCTCGTTAGGAATTATAAGGAGGATTGGGAACGTAGTTTTGTTCACAAGATAGGGACATGCACGGTACCCATGTCCGAGTTGTAGGAGATCCTGCATGGCCTGACATTGTGGGGAGTGTGGGGCGGAAAAGAGTCATTATTGAAACGGACTCTCAACTCCCTGTCACATTTCTTAACAAGAAATAATATTTTCGTATTAAACTAATTGTATGTACAAGAAATTTCCCTACAAAATATTTCTAAAATTATGTTAGCCTTATTTTTATATGGAATGATGATAAATTGATAATTATATATGGCTTTTCATAGGAGAAAGGCTAATAGGCTTTTTATCTAATTATCTATGGCTTTTTTTAGAGGACAAAGGCTAATAGGCTATGCTCTCATCTTCGAGTCTATTACTTTTTCTTGTTTTCGTAATATTTCTCTTATGTCACTTTAAATTTCCATCGTCTTTTCGGCATTGAAAATAAGAAGATATAACGAAATAAATTAAAAATTTTAGTTATTTTGAAATGAAATATAAGAGGTGATATATATGTGGGTACTAGCAATGAGGATAGAGTTGGAGGCCCATATGAAGCTTCCTTTCAAATAATTTGAAGTGAACACAATATTTATGTGTTTTTTTTAGTAAAGAAAAGCAGTTCGATGACACCGTCTAATATATTGAAAGGTCAATCAAATCAGCGCACAGACGAATTAATCGTCACGAGGAACCATAACATAAGAAAAAAGAGGAAAAAATATGGAGTAAAAGGGGTAAGTAGGTAGATATTGTATCAACGAAAAATTATTAGACAGTTATGTATCAACGAGTAGAGAATAAACCCCTCCCAATTTTCTAGAAAAGATAAATTACTCAATAATTGCATATCCTTCCAAAATTAATAAAATTCTCTCACATAGTTATTTTGGTTGTTTTGTAATTAAATAAGGAAAATGATATTTGTTTCCATAATTAAGGACACAGTTTCTCCAGATCTCTATTTCTTTCAACGTGAGTCCTAAATCACGATCGTGAAAGATTTGAGGGGAATAACCACCATTTTTCACATAGGAGCTTTCATCATCGTCAAACATCGTTGATTCTGTGCGTTTGGTATGAAATTCAGTTTATGAATTTACAGAAATCGGTTGTGTTTGTGTTTAACTGGAGGGATACGGTTACTGGGCATTTCGACGAAGAGTTCATTACAATTGACGATCGGTTTCTGCAATCTGCTTCAATTTGGCGTCAAAATCATTGATTGTTGTTTTCTGCGTCCAGATCTATAAGGTGAGTTTTATATGTCATATTATGTATCACGATATAGCTTGTTGTTCAAACTTTTCACCTTTTTTCCATGGGTGGAATCGGAACTGTATTTGTGTGTCATCGTCTTTGTAATTAAGTACAAATGTTGTTTGTGAAAATTATGTACAGATTTGTGCTGTCTGTGAAAATTATGTACAGATTTGTGTTGTCTGTGAAAATTATGTACACAATTTGTATCCTATGAAGGTTTAGGGAAAAATGAATTTATGTACGCAATGATAAGTCCAGGAAAATTCGTGTACATGAATGTAGTGATTTTTGTTGACGACGAAGAATGATTTAGGGAAAACTGAATTCATTTACATTAATGTAGAAAATTATGTACAAATTTGTGTTGTCCGTGAAAATTATGTACAGAGTTGTGTTGTCTGTGAAAATTATGTACAGAGTTTGTATCCTATGAAAGATTTAGGGAAAAATGAATTTATGTACGAAATGACGAGTCGAGGAAAATTATGTACAAATTTGTGTTGTTTGTGAAAATTACATGGATTGCTTCAGATTATACAAACAAGGGCTCCGATTGCATGTTGAAGACGAAGAAGACGAATGATATTGGAGTTGCGTTTGAAGAATCTCCACAAAAACAATGGCGCTTTTTTTTCCGGAAAGAGTTGAGAGTGAAAGTTGAAAAGACAAATCCCGTATCTTCATTTATTATTCAGTTGGCTTTTTAATATGTTTTATCTTTTTATTTTTTGACAGTTATTTGATGCTTTTACGTAAAAGCCGTTAAATAGAAATCCTAATTTCAGCAGTTTTCTATTTCATTTACTTTTATTTTTTGACTAGAAAATAAAGGGGCTTATACTGTATCTATGATACAATAAAGGCTTTTCTACACCAATTTTCTCAAAAATATATCAAAAAAGGACTCCAACACAGCAAGTCGATCGACAAAGAGCACCAAAGCAAACGCTAGACAAACAATGCGAGGAAGATAAAATGAAGTAGAAGACAAACTGCATACATAACGTTCTAAAATGGAGTATTAAGGTCACATACTTTATGGGTATTATTCAAGTAAGGCCCATTATTCCGGTAAGGCCGTGCGGCCGTCTATACGGCCGACACGTGTCCCGGGAAATTTTTTTTTTTTTTTTTTTTAAAAACGAGTAAAATTAATAGTTCAAAACTTATTATGGAATAGTTCATAACTTATAAAAGGATAGTTCATGAATTATAATAGAATAGTTCATAGTTTAAAATTTATAAAGGATTGAAAGTAATAGTTCATAACTTCTAAAAGGATAGTTCATGAATTATAATAGAATAGTTCATAGTGCAAAATTTATAAAGGAGTGAAAGTAATAGTTCAAAACTTATTATGGGATAGTTCATGAATTATAATAGAATAGTTCATGAATTATAATAAAATAGTT
>BSUD01000006.1:5661976-5696408 GCA_033239045.1 Fagopyrum esculentum
AAAAAAAAAAAAAAAAAATTTTCCGGGACACGTGTCGCCCTGCGATACGGCCGTACGACCGTACCGCAATAAAGGGGCCGTACCTGAACATTTACCATACTTTATATTACTATAAAGTGTTATTTTTGAAAATTATTTAAATCTTAATTCCTATATTTTGTCTAATAATTCATATCAAATCTATATAAATATTCATGTCAAATTGTTAAAAAAAACATATTCAACAAATCTTTTAAAATATAATAAATATTGTTTTCTCATAGTTATATTTAAAAATCATTTGGGAGTCACCGACCTACTGGTATGGGGACACTGACCTACTGACAAGAGTTACCGACCTATTGGTACTTGGGCTACCGACCCATTAATTTCAATTTTTAATCTCATTTGCTTAAATCATTGATCCATAAATTGTGTTTTCCAAATGAGGCTTAAAAACCATAAAAATTTATTGTAGGTGCATCATTATGTGTTTACTTAACAACGTGTGTTATTTAGTAATGAATATTTTAAATCTAAAAGTTTAAATTAATAATACGTTATATATCGATAAATAAATTTAACACATTATTATACTTACAAGTATAAAATTTTTAAAAAAATATATATCTTAAGGATCCTAAACTAGTTTCTAGTACTTTAATGTCACTCATTATTGTTTAATTTCAAATATTAGTGTTTGGAAATAAATAACAAAAGATCTTACTGAACACTCTAGAAAAATAAACACTTTTACTCAACAAATAATGACTATTTGATTTTTTACGACGATATCGAACTTTGCATCCTCATTCGTAAGGATGTTTTAGGATGAACTACCTCTAGATGATAACATGTCCTAACCTCTTTTCATTTTCAAAAAAAAAAAATGATTATTTGATTTTGATTTTTTTACCGATTATTAGGTTATGTTATAGAGGTCTTACAACTTTATATAAATAATGTTTATATCGGTCTTTGGATTTTGAATTGAGATGGTTCGGATGAGGAGACTCCTTATGAAGAGGAGGTGATGAAAAATTATTTTCATATTTTATACTACTTAGTTCATTTTTCATTCACTAACAATTCAAAATTTTAAAATAAACGTTTTTCCTAAAAAAATGCACACTTATTTTGTTCAAAATAGAAAAACGTTAAGATCACATGATGCCATACCATGATTCACCCAAACCTTTGATATATATGCATTCCGAGACAAGCCTACGATCATATATATGTAATTTGTCACGAAATATTTAGATTTATCACAATAGCATAAGAATTAAGTGTCTCCCACGTCTTTCATTTTAAGTCTTGAGAAAGAAAATCCTTGGTTTCTCGTAATAAATCAAGGTCATTGCTTACTATCAAGATGTCATCAATATACAGGAAAAAAAATGCAAACCTACTCCACATACCTTTAGATATATAACAATGATCAACTATGTTATCGTTAGACCAAAAGGCGGTAATGATATCATACAATTTAAGGTCGCTACCATATATTGCCGAGAAGCTTACATTAATCCATATATCAATATTTTTCAGTAAACATACCATGTTTCCTTTCCATCTATAATAAAGCGCTATGGCTAAGGCATATATACTTCTTCTATACTCTCATTCAACAAGGCCGTTTTCACATCCAGTTGATACAACTCGCTAAAATAACATACTAATGCCATAATGATTCATAGAGAATCTTTCTTGAAACTTGATAGAAGGTCTCACTATAATCGACGCCCTCTATATGATGAAAATTTTAACTACAAGTCTGGTTTTATGGCGTTTGATTTTATTAAGAGGTCGCGCTTGATCTTATATACCCACCTACACCTATTTTTTTTGTCTTTCTGGTAAATCGATGAATTCCCAATCCCGAATATTGTTTGTAGCCAAGTATTTCATTTCATCAAACATAAAATCAAATCAATTCCTCGAGTTTGGCCATGGACTTTATATAGGCGGCATTGTCGATCTATCTATCAGCTACTGAGTCATTCTTTTAATTCATGTTTGCATGCACATATTACATATATGTTGATATATATCAACATATATACCAATCATATACGAGAAAACGATGTACTTCTTTTCTGTCTTTAAAACACATACTTTTAAGTATTTTAAATATGGCTAAGGCATATATACTTCTTCTATACTCTCATTCAACAAGGCCGTTTTCACATCCAGTTGATACAACTCGCTAAAATAACATACTAATGCCATAATGATTCATAGAGAATCTTTCTTGAAACTTGATAGAAGGTCTCACTATAATCGACGCCCTCTATATGATGAAAATTTTAACTACAAGTCTGGTTTTATGGCGTTTGATTTTATTAAGAGGTCGCGCTTGATCTTATATACCCACCTACACCTATTTTTTTTATGTCTTTCTGGTAAATCGATGAATTCCCAATCCCGAATATTGTTTGTAGCCAAGTATTTCATTTCATCAAACATAAAATCAAATCAATTCCTCGAGTTTGGCCATGGACTTCATATAGGCGGCATTGTCGATCTATCTATCAGCTACTGAGTCATTCTTTTAATTCATGTTTGCATGCACATATTACATATATGTTGATATATATCAACATATATACCAATCATATACGAGAAAACGATGTACTTCTTTTCTGTCTTTAAAACACATACTTTTAAGTATTTTAAATATCAAGAAGAGACACCCGACATGACTCACCGATCTAAGTCGCATATAAAACGAGACAAAAATATACTAATCAATTCATCGATATGTTTATTCCAACTTTAATTTACAAGCATTAGTCTATTGATACACCAAATTAAAGTGTACGTTGAAATTAGGCATAAGATTCGATCAACGTGTGATTAGTCGATATGTTTGGTTCAACTTTATCAAAAGAGAAAATACAACAAAGTTTTGTTTAATCATGCAAACAACAAAAGTACTGATTAAAGTTGATTTCTTTTAAATATAATTAGACCACCTAATCTAAATGTATAGTATGTATGGCAAATGTCATTTGTCGCAGTAAAAGTTGATATTATTATTGAATTTCGTTAATGCATGAAATTACAGGGTTGATGCAGATGGGTAACAAACGAGTGTTCAATGGCCATCAACACAAAAGGTTTATATTTGCATAAAGATCGTGCCCACAAGAAATTGGGGTAGCTAGGCGTAGGATTAGAATACGAAATGTGAATGATAAGTTTGCCCTAAAAGTACATTTTCTTGGTCCTGCAGATGGATGGATTATGGAGCTATGCAATATCCTCTCTGTACCACATGAATTTAGGGCTCCTACCTCCGATCCTATATAATAGTGTACAATACTTTACACCCAACATCCACTACCAAAATATTCTTAAGCTAAGGGATATACATACATATATCTATGTATTATATAATACAGTGGCCGGATTCGATCTTCATTGAGTTTTCGAAAACGTAGAAATAAATTTCGAATCTTGTAAACAAATAATTTATTTTGACTCTTAAAATCGATCTCTTCTTCTTTTTTAAAATTTTTTTACGAATATATCAAAGAATTTACATAGGCAACTAGCCCAGAGAGCATCATACATCACGGAAAGAAAGGGGAGACAAGAGGAAAGTAGAGAAGAACTAGTTAAGATGGATGTCTAGAATCCTTGCCTAGCTTAGACATGATAGTGAACGGTCGGCCTAGTGACTTGAGACGTAGGTTTTGGTAAAGTTTATGATGTTGAGGGAGCAGGTGACGGAATGGGTTTGCTTTTGGTTGTATAGAAGGTCATTTCGAGTTTTCCTGATGAAATAGATGTAACATGTTATAGTGGAGATACGAACTTGGGTGATCAGATCAATCTTGCGAGCATTGAAGTGCTAAAGTTGCTCAGTCAGTGCCAGATGCAGTTGCTATAGGGGTAGGGGTGAGGCACTCTGATCCATTTTGAAATAAGATCCATGACCAGGGTAGTGTAACTGCAATTCTGTAAAAGGTGGGTCTCGTCTTCAACAAAGAGGTTGCACATCTTGCAAGTGTTTTCATTAACAATGTGCCATTCCAGAAGTTTAGAGAGGGTTGGAAGTCGGTTATGACTTGCCATCCAAGAGATAAAGCTACATTTAAGCAGGCTTAAACCTCCCCAAATGATGGCATACCAGTAAGGAGGAGAGAGAGAGCAGTGGGTTTCCAACAGAGGTTATAGACGGCTGTGGTGAAGAATTTGTCGTTTATTTTAGAGGTGTGAATGTTGAAGTGAGTACAATCAACAATAGCAGTGATCTCATCTCGAATCTTCAACAAATCGATTTATTCTTGCTCGAATGCTAATATACAAATTCGAACATTTCACTCTACCAACCATTTTGTTTGACTGAAATTATATATCTTATATCATAACATTCAAGAACTATATGTGAGAATGAATATGAATTCCCCTTAGGGTTTCCGTCATCAGACAGCTCGTATTAATAATAATAGAGTTTTACATAATTACAATTAGGGTACCCCTATATTTACATATTTACATAAACTATCATACCCCCGCAGTCGAAACTGGAGGAGGTTGAACAGTGAGACTGGATCTAAAGTCTAAAAATAATTGTCGAGGAAGACCCTTTGTAAAAATGTCGGCGTACTGATAAGCTGAAGGTACGTGAAGAACTCTAATGTGACCACGGGCAACCTTGTCTCGGACGAAGTGGATGTCAATCTCAATGTGCTTAGTCCGTTGGTGTTGAACTGGGTTGCTGGCAAGGTAAGTAGCAGAGATGTTGTCAGTGTATACAATTGATGCCTTGGCAAGCGGACAATGTAACTCAAGTAGAAGGTTCCGCAACCAGGAACATTCTGACACAACATTGGCAACTCCTCTATATTCCGCCTCTGCACTGGATCTAGAGACGACAGATTGCCTTTTGGCAGACCACGAGATTAGAGTGTCATTGAAGAAAACACAGTAACCGGAGGTGGAGCGGCGTGTATCAGGGCAGCCTGCCCAATCAGCGTCTGTATATGCAATAAGATCAGACTTCGGAGAAGAGGAAATTGTGATACCTAAAGAAGACGTCCCAGAGATGTATCGGATAATGCGCTTGAGAGCTGCAAAATGGGCTTCCCTGGGGTCGTGCATGAAAAGGCACACTTGCTGAACTGCAAAACTGATGTCTGGCCGTGTGAATGTGAGATATTGTAATGCCCCAACTAGACTACGGTAAAGTGTCGGATCACTAATGGCAGGGCTGGATGAGGCACTCAACTTGACAGATGTTTCAGCAGGGGTAGCAGAGGGTTTGCAGTTAGCCATTTTTTGCTCTTTCAACAATTTCGCGAGCATATTTGTCCTGGGACAAAAATAATCCAGAGGAGCTCCGTTGAACAGAAATACCCAAGAAATAGGATAGGGGACCTAAATCTTTTAGGGCAAATTCCTTACTCAGAAGCTTGATCAAATGCATGCGCAGGGTGTCAGAAGAAGCCGTGAGGACAATATCATCGACATATAGAAGCAGATAGGCAGTGTCACATCCTTGATTGTAGATAAAAAGGGAGGAATCACTCTTACTGCTAATAAAGCCAATGCGATGGAGGAAGCATGCGAAGCGTTGAAACCATGCCCGGGGAGCTTGCTTCAGACCATAAAGAGACTTCTGCAAAAGACAGACATGATTGGGTTTGGAGGAGTCGCGAAAGCCTGGTGGTTGAAACATATACACCGTTTCATTCAAATGGCCATGGAGGAAAGCATTCTGAACATCCAGCTGATGAATGGACCAAGAGCGGGATACTGCAATGCTGAGAACCATACGGATGGTCGCTGGTTTAACAACGGGGCTGAAAGTCTCATCACAATCAATTCCAACCTGCTGAGAACAACCGTTAGCAACTAACCGGGCTTTGTATCGCTCTAGGGAACCGTCAGACCTGTACTTGTGCTTAAAAATCCACATGCATCGCACAATATTAGCATCCGCAGGACGAGGTATCAGGACCCACGTCTTATTCCGCATAAGGGCTCGATATTCATCGAGCATGGCAGCGGTCCAATACGGGTCTTGAAGGGCTACATTGTGGGATTTGGGAACGGGGGAAATTGAAGCGGTCAAGACAGATAGGTCAAAAACTGGTTTTGGTTTAATAATGCCGGATTGACTGCGGGTGTGGGGCCGGGTCGAAGGTGGGTGAGCAGGTTCATTTATAGGTGAGACAGCCGGAAGTGGGAGCTGATGGGAGGAGTGTGGGATATCCGGCGCTGCAGGAAAAGTGGGCTGCCGAGGTGTTGGGCCGGAAATGGAGGGAGCTGTGGGTGATAACTGGGCTGGGCCGGAAATGGAGGGAGGGGAAGCCGGAGGTGGGCTGTTAAGTCCATGCGGCAGCAGTGGGCTGGAGGAGCGGACTGGGCCGGAGGGAGCAGTAGCTGGCGGAGGCCGGGTGTGGGCCTGAAAATATGGGGAAGGGCTGTCATCTACAAGGGGCGGTGTAATTAATTCCGGGGAAGCTCGGAAATTTGTAGCGAACGGAAAAATGGTTTCATCAAACGTAACGTGACGGGAGATGATGATTTTATTGGTCGCTAAGTTCAAACACTTGTATCCCCTATGGTGTTTAGGATAGCCTAGAAAAACGCACGGAGTAGTGCGAGGTTGAAGTTTGTGGGAGATGGTAGAATTTTGGTTCGGATAGCAAAGACAACCAAAGACCCGGAGATGAACGAGAGAGGGTGTAGTGAGGTATAACACTTGTGTAGGAGATCGATTTTGTATGGATTTAGAGGGAAGAATATTTAAAAGGTAGCAAGAAACCTCCACGGCATGGGGCCAAAAGGAGATTGGAATGGAGGCATGAAAGAGCATTGAGCGCATCATGTTGTTGATTGTGCGAATAACTCGTTCGGCCTTGCCATTTTGAGGGGAGGTATGAGGACAAGAAAAACGAAAGACAATGCCATGGTCAATGAAGAACTTGTGAAAGGTGTTGTTGTTAAACTCGCCACCCAAATCACATTGAAAACTTTTGATAGGTAACCGGAATTGCGTTTGGACAAATTTGTGAAATTGAACGAAGATGTCAAACACTTGAGACTTGAACTTGAGAGGAAAAATCCAAAGAAAATGGGAAAAATCATCAAGAAAAAGTAAATAGTATTTGAAACCGTCCCGGCTCGGGATAGGTGATGTCCATAAATCACTATGAATAATGTCAAAAGGAGCATTAGAACGAGAAATAGAACGATCAAAAGCTAATCTATGATGTTTTCCTAATTGACAAGCATGACAAAGAGGAGTCACATGCGACCTAGTGCACTTAATGAAAGAGGAACGACGAAGCAAATCTAAAACCGGAGCACCGGGATGACCGAGACGGGCATGCCAAAGATTCGGAGACTCAACGGAAAGAGCATGATGATGTCGGGTAGATGGACATGTGACTGGATAGAGTTCCCCGGAACTATTACACCTCAGACGAGTTGTCCCCGTGTGTAGATCCTTCACATAAAAGCCAAACGGGTCAAATTCTATTGAGGCGTTATTATCAGAGGTAAACCGTCTAACAGAAACTAGATTTTTGACAATTTGTGGAGCAATGAGGACATTTGATAGGTGTAGTGGTTTGGACGGGGTGGGGATAGTAGCATCTCCAATACCTGTAGAAGGAACACGCATACCATTCCCAACAATTATCGAATTTAATGAACCATTATGTGAAACAGACGAGAGTGTACCTGAATTATTCGTCATGTGGGATGTGGCGCCCGTGTCCATGTACCAAAGATTATCCGTCGGATTTAACGTCATGGTTGCGAATGACTGATCCAAGGAAGTGGGCTGAGGAGATGTGGCGTAATGGGCCTGTTGCTGGAATTGAGAAACGGGCCCTGGTCCAAGAAGCCCATGCGCAGCTTGCTGAGGGAAGGGGCATGGAGGGCGCGCCGCTGGGCCTGCAGGGTATTGGGCCGGATTCCATCCAGGTGGGCCGGAATTAGGGCTGGATTGAGGAAGCATCACCCAGCCGAACTGGGGATGCCAGGCCGCGCGAGGAGCTCCGCCACTGCCGGCTCGCTGCTTGCCTTTCCGGCCGCGCCCACGCCTGGACTGCTGTGAGTCCGGTGCTGCAGGAGCCGAGCCTGATCTGGGCTGAGCCGGCGAGCCAGAGCGCTGGTTCGAGGACGTGTCAGACGGCTGGGAGCGTGAATCTGCGGTGAGTGCAGATTGCGAGTTGCCGGCGGCGGACTGAGCGGTCATGCGCGTTTCTTCCAATAGCAACTGAGATCGAGCCTTGGTGAAACTCGGAAGAGGATCTGTTTGCTGAATGAAACTTGCAGCGGCATTATATTCCGTGGGTAATCCCGAAATCAATTGAAGAACAAGTCGAGTTTCAGGAACCGGTGAACCAACGCCTTTGAGTTGATCTGCCAAGGACTTGAGTTGAAGACAATAAGCATTGAGGGAAGAGAAGCCTGATAACTTACAGTTAGAGAACTCATGCTCGAGGTAGACGGCACGGGTGTTTTTGTTATCCTGAAAAATGTCCCTGACTCGATTCCAAGCCTGAAGAGCAGTATCATCGGAGTCAAGAATTTGCAAAAGGATCTCCCGGGACACCGTGCTATAAATCTATTGAAGGACTGCAGCGTCAACTTGAAGCCATAACGAATCGTCAATATCCGTTGGTTTGGGTACCTTTTCATCGATGTGATCGAGAACATTGTGCGCCTTTGCGGTAACACGGAATAAGGTAACCCAAGATGCGTATGGAGTGTCATGGTCAAGGAAAAGGGCAATGTTGTTCTTGATGTTGGAGATTCCGAGGGCGGAGTGAAAGGAAGGTTTCCGTTCCGCAGCCATTGAGGAATATCGGGAAGGGGAAAACGGCGGCGGTGATGAGAGACGGCCGCAGGGTTAGAAGAAAGCGGAAGAGATTTTGAGGAACGATAAGTCTGATACCATGTGAGAATGAATATGAATTCCCCTTAGGGTTTCCGTCATCAGACGGCTCGTATTAATAATAATAGAGTTTTACATAATTACAATTAGGGTACCCCTATATTTACATATTTACATAAACTATCACTATATAAAATTTAAATTAATCGTGTTTGTATCCGTCCACTAGAACTACTATTCTTATATTATATCATTCAATAACTAATCATACAAATTGTGTTTGCATGCGTCCACTAATGCTGCAATAATGAACCACCAAATCCCATTTACAAGTTATCCAATTCTGGAAAACATAATTTTTAATGTTTTGATTCCTTTAGTTAAGCTGGATTCCCTTATAAGAGTAAGCAACATCAATTATACAGTTGACTGAGGTATACCACGTAACACTAACATATATACATAATGAGTGCTTAATTCAATTGAGTGTTTCATGTGGGGCTTTTCCCCCTATAATTGCAAGGGTTGTCTATAACTTATGTCGTTTCCTTCACTTTGTAAGGGAAAATGTTGCATTGGGTTATCTTTGCGTTCTTCATGGTCCTTCAACGCAGAAATTTTCACCAAGGGGCTTCCCTCACCACTCTTATTGAATTTTAGATCTAGTCTCTGCATTCGGCATCCTCCAAGTTCACATATATTCTATCCTCATATAGGATATTGTGTATTTGTATTTATGGCACATATATTCTATCCTCATATAGATATTGTGCATTTGTATTTATAGTGATAAATCGCTTTAATTACTCTTCATTGTACAATTTATACGATGAATGAAGCGCTCTAGAGCCAAGGACTTTGTTCATAAAATAACATAACATGAAATAATTTGGTTTATTAGGCTTTTTCTAGTTTTGTGTTTAGTAAATGTATCCCTTGAGAGAAGAGTGTGTGGTGTTTGAAAATAAATACAAAATGTTGGAGTATATTTACTTAATTGAAACATTAAAAAGTCTAGATACCAAAAAGGCCTAGATACCAAAATTGCCCAAATAACAGTGTCAACATATGAATTTTGTAAGATGGATGCCTATCAACGGTAATACCAATAAACCATACATTCTGGTCTTTCGAGTTGTACAAATAAACCAAAGAAGAAGCGAACTAAAAGCTTATGTTATTGTTCAAACAGATGATCTATTAAGTGAAATATGACCTCCTATTTCTATTCAAAGGGACCGGCCATATGAGGTTGGAAAACTGGCCAAAAGAGGTAAAAGAAGTTATAAGCGGTTGGTGGAAGTTCCCTTGAGAAACCCTAGAAAAGTCCAAGGATGTTGGTGGAGTTAGGTGAATGATCTCAGTATCATGCTTCCCAATCCACTCGATCTGAGTTCACATACTTAGGAGAAGCTTCAAAGTCAACAAAAGCACGATATCTTAGCTCTGAATGAATGAAGCTTGATTAAAAGTAGCTCACTAGATAAGCTCCCAACATTTACGGAGCAAAAATGCTTAGATTTTCACCAATTTTACCACAATATTTTTGAGCTAATGTAATGAGGAATGTCCGAAAAATGCCAACAATAAACACGGAGTTTTGGACTCTTAATTTTTTCCGCAACTTGATATGAACTGTGGAAATGCCAATAACTCTCCAACCAATTCATACATTTTTATGATTGAGTAATGACACTCGACTAAAACACTTTTTGACAAGGCATATATGAAAAGACCTAGCAGCATTGGCCCTACGTTGACGTGTTGAAGTCGGCCCCAACCTTGCCCGGTATCACCGTCGAGACCCATCATAAGAAGGTTATGACAAGGTCTTTACATGACCATGTCAAGGTTGTGATAGTCAAATCCTTTTGTTTAGTTCAATTAGCTACTTGTTATCACTAATTGCTCTAAGTATCGGTCACTTATCTTGCTTTTATAGGGATGCCAATTTTATTCGCATTTATGGGTACCCTCAAACCCGAAATACAAAATATGGTGAAAACACGTCAAATCACGAGTGTGATACGGTGTGACGGTTGATGCAGGTGATGGGGTGTGTTAAGTTGATTAATCTAACACCCGTTCACCGGACCCATCACCGACCCATATTCGTTCACCCGTATATTAATATGTGCTTGTGATAAAAATAAATTTACTAAGGAGGCCAAACTCGTGAGATAACTGCCTAATATTGATTATAATTGATCTAGTTGAAGGAAAATTGATCTAAACCTCTTTCGACTTTCGAACTATTAGTGGTTTGTATTCAAAGAACTTGTAATTATACTTGAATTACCAACTTATTGCATTTATGTTTGTAATTTGAACTTTGAGTCATTTGATGACTAATTTATTAAAAGTGCTTAATTTTTAACTTTAACTAGTTCCGTACCCGCACCTTGTGCGGGATTTTATAAATAAATATTATATTTTCACTTTCAAGCATCATATCTTTGATATCAATTTATAGTAAAAATTATTTTTATTAATTAATATGACTAACATATGAGAATTAGTTTTTTTTTATAAATAAAAGTACATAATTAAAATTCTATTACAAAGATTATTATTCGAGTATTATATTTATATATTAATATATTATCACTTTTACTTAGATTTAGATAGATGAGCATATAGATGAGCAAAATTTGATTTAGTTTTAAATTAAACAAATGTGTCAAATCTTGGTAGATAGGTAGATTTATTTTTTTTAATTATTTATTTTAATAAAATTGACGTGGCATGATGATTGTTTACAAATTCTAATAAAAAATTTTCTCATAAAATAATTAATGGCAAATCTGTAAATAAGTTGTGGCAAATCTGTAAATAAATTAGAAAAAAGCTTACGTGGACGGCCTTATAGGTTGACACGTGGACAAACGGGGTGTTGCTTTAGTAGTATATATAGATGTTTGGAGCAACTCCTGATCTTACTATTGAGTCGCCTATTAATCTTTTATAAAAGATCGAGAGCTCGGATAGGTTAGATCATCCGACATGTATAAGTTAGTTCGAGAGCTCGGATATCCAATAATTTTATAAAAGATCGACCTAAATTTGATCCGGGAGTCCCTTGATGTCTGCCTCTTTTTAGCCGGATCAGGTATTTGAAATATGTGAATTCTTATTTTAACCTTTATGATAGGATATTTACCGGATATATTGGATATCCCATTTATTTGAGTAATTATTACCAAATCAATTGAATATGAACTAAATGTTTAGATATGCGACCCGTCTTTTTTTTTAAATAACCTCGATTTGTATCCGGACGATCTCTCGGGTAGGATTTGGATCATCACCTAACGGATAATTTTTGGATATTTTCGGAAGATCTTCATAACGGATCGGATGAGCCGTATCAGATCTTTTGCTCACCCCTAGTTTTGGTGAGCAGGGTAGCAGGTGGATGATGGGGCGAGTGAGTGAGATTTTAGTATTGAGCGGATGACGGAGGTAGTTCATCCACCCATCACACAACCCATTGCCATCCCTACCGTAACCCAGATTATCATGACACACATGTCAATTTGCATCTTGTTTCAACCACAAGCTCAATAATTCCGTTGAAGTTCATTAAAAAAATATTTGCGATTTCATTTCGAAATCAAACTCTTATATGGATCTTAGACCAGGGTCATCTCATGAGTTTCAGAGGCCCCGTGACAATTTTTTTTTTTTCCAATTTAAAAAGACTATGTTTTATTAAGGAAAAAATTGACAAAAAAACCTAAAATTACTTTTTTAATAAAAAAATACATGTAATAATGTCAATAAAAAGTCAAATAAGATCGTTCTTAATATATATTATAAAACGAAATGATAAAAAAATAAAAGAAGAAGTAGAAAAGGCATTTGAACCCTTAACCATTTGCACCTAATATTGAGATTTATCGAGATTTATCAATGTGGGAAACACTTTTTTGTTTGATAGATTAACTAAAAAAAAATATTATGAACCCAAAAAAACCGGTGATCTTGTACTTTCGAATCAAATGACACCTTTATTGAACTGGCATGGTCTAGACTTGAACAAGATTCAACCGAATTATAACGATTGAAGACTACCATGTCTCCATAATAGTCTTCATAGATTCTAACCTTAAAAAAAATTTGTGATTGAATCTAACACGCATATATATTCTATCTACGGTTCTTGCTATTCGTACCACCATATACATGCTATACATATCACATCTACATGCGTAGGCGTAGTTAAAAATTTTTTTTTTTTTTTTTTACCTTACTACGAGTTTTCCTTCATTTTTCGAACTAAATATATGTTACGGACTACTGCGCGTACGTCATGCGTAGTCGTAGCTGTACTACGACTACGCATCGCGTACGCGTAGTAGGACTACGCATCGGCCATGCGTAGTCGTAACCATTTTCCTTTATTTTTTGAACGAAATGATTTCTTGCTACGGCTACGCATTGCGTATGTTTCGCGAGGGTACGTATAGCATGAATACGTGAGTACGAATAGCATGCACAATCTCGTCTATCTACACAGGTTCCTCTTCACATATCAGTATATCACATTCGATATAGTAGAAAAGATCTTTTAACCAAAGTGCACATGTGATGATTTGTGTGGCGACGAAAATGATTACGTTTGTATAGTCGCAAAAAAAATGCGGATTAGCCATGCAATTGCCAATTGCACTCCTTTATCCCGATGGATAAGGATAGGATCCTCTTGTGTGCCTTATTTTATATGGCTACAATCGAAGCAAAAATATGAAACGAAAGAATTGCTTTTTTTTTATTATTTATGTTAAAAAAAAAAACTTAGATTTTGCATGGCAAATTTGCGATACATTGCATCATCTTAGATCAAAGGAAGAGCATTAGCATTGAGTTCTTTTTTGAAACGTTATCTTCATGTAAATGGAAATGCCTTTTCCGATTTCAATTTTGATTAGTATTGTTTTCTATGTCATCTCAATCAATTATAATACATTACAGGTGGACCCTTTTATAAAAGGACATGTGGACATGCCAGCATGTCATTATTCTTAGCTGCAAGAGTTGACGTGTCCATCCCATCATTTCAGAGAGTGCAGTACATCTTTAATAAAGATTGATTTTTCTAATTAGAAAGTTGATTTGAATTTTGCATGCCCCCTTATCTCTGACATCAAAGTCCATAACATCAATTTTATTTTACTGCCGGTTCAGTTTCTGTAATTGTTATCGCTGGAATTGGTAGGCTCGAACCGGGTAGGAATCATTCTACTACGAACTGGAACCGAACTGTAATAAATTGACATTGAACCGACCAGAAAGGACTGTATAAAATGAAATGGAATTGAACCGGGCATGCACCGTCCCAACTTGAACCGAAACCGAACCGATTGAAATTGAACCTGCTATGGACCGGAATTAGATCCTTTGAAACTGAACATGAACCGTTTACAACGGATTTGATTGGAACCTGGACCGAGCCTGCTATGTGCTTGAAAGACATATAGGAGGATGATGAGAGGTTACACTACACTATGATTGGTATTGTTATACTATTTCCAAATTATCATGATAAATATTTATCATTATACACTAAATTAACGAGAATGACATTTTATGCATGTAATTTACATTATCATAATTAAAATATCTTCCATTATACACTAATTAACGAAAAATGACTTTTTATTTATATAATTTTGGATATATGAAAACTTCACCTGATTTGATTGTGCGATGATCGAGAATGCACATTCACGCACACTGGGCTACAAGGATGCAAAGCATGCCTCTTGAAGATCGTGTTTAGGATTTGACGGAGACTATACCTAACGTTGAGAAGGCATACATGTCTAATCGAGTTCTTTGATAGTATGAGTTTTGTCAAGACTGTGCAACAACTGTGGACCGAACCCGTTGTTAAGAAACACATAACGAGTGGACATAACTACAAGGTTCGGGATCACATTATACATTATCGATGGGCGGACCGACACTTTCAAAGCAATAGAGTTTTATTTGATGGGTTGATCCCGGTTTTGGATTGATTTGCTTGCGACCATAACCCCATCCTTCTCCCTCAATACTCATTTTCTCTTACCCTTTTGTCTATACAATTAATTGCATAATTCATTACATTCAATTTCTCGGTGTTCGATTTTAACCTTATACTATAATCCAATATCGTATTTATTTTGTTAGATTTAGGACTATCGTTCCTAAGCCTTATCAATTACATGTGAAAGCTAACGGATAAAATATAGAACACTAGCTTTGATACCATATTTTGGATCAGTGCCCATTAGATAGGAAAACGATGTCATTTTGTCTTCAAGTATACTATCAATATAAACGACACATAAATGCCTTCCTAGAACAAATTAGTAAAGACTTTTGAACCACCTGATTGTAAACCCCGAAGGCCCCAACTATTATCACCTCTAATACATAGTCGACCACTCGAGCTCCAACCTAGCTATATATATGGACGATGGATTAAGGCTAATCAAACGGTTCGGACCAGACCGTTTTATTTTTATTTTTTTATGGATTAAATCTTGTCCCGTCTGGATTTGGACTGGACTGGACCGGATACCCTTCTTGTACAAAAACAATTAAAATATAAATTTACGGTCTGAAGCGGACCGAACCGTAACATTACAGTCCAGGGCACGACCGGACCGTAATATCATGGACCGGATCGGATTTTTACAATTGCGGTCACCAGTAATTTCTGGTTCGGTCCGGTTTTCTGGTCCAGTCCAAATCTGTACAGCTAGCCCTACGATGGATGGTAGATATATGCGTGTACAAAAACATTAAAAATCTAAACTAATAAATAAGTCTAGTAAAACTTCATTCTAAAATCAAAGAATAATTCATAAATCTTATATATTAGATTATGAGTTAGTTTATTATCTACGTGGTAGGTTGTCCCTTTCAAGTCTAACCCTAATTAATTTCTATCATTTTGCATCATAAAATATTAAAATTTACTACCTTTCTTCTCTCTGCCCAAACATATAAGTATCAAATTGAAGAATTCTAACCCAAACAAATAGCACAATTATATAGGATGCCAAATGATTCATCCATATTATTGTGAATCATACAAAACTCGTGGACCAAATCCACGTGGTCATGGTTTACAAACTTATACGGCAAAAGTAAGAAATGACTAGCTAATGCCATTTGTTCATTCATCTGATGATATGATTTTGGATTATTGGGAACATGAAAAGATGAGCATTTCTATTCGTACAACGTGATCGACGATCATGCTAGATACGAGATTTAAATTTGACTCAAGATTGACACAAGATAACAATATAAATGGACGGATGAATATACGTCCGCCACATAATCTATATGTTGGAGTTGGGTGATAATCAACAAAGTAACAAGTGGTTCGATTGTATACCATGAAGATCAAAATCACATTTAAAGTAGATGGCTAATTAAGCCATGAGGGGTCGTCAAGTGGGGGCCTTTGTGTTTTTCTTCTATAATAAAGATCAACTACGATGCATTCTCCATCTTTGGATTCATACTAATCTACGGCTAATGTTGGTGATCCAACCCTATATATGAGTGCTCTTCACTTTTGCATTTTAATTATCTCACCTTTTCTTCAATTTTCGATTTTGCAATTGGATCCATATTCGAGGGTCAAAATCCACTCTTTTGGAAAACCCTAGAGGGAAAGATTCCAAATTTCCAATACTTTGAGAATTCGTTTTATTAATCAGGGCCCGTTTGGTTTAAGTTTCGAAAACGGAAACGGAATAGAAACGAATCTTGTACATATGTATACCCTTGTTCATGAAATTTTTTGGAATCATTCCTTGTGTTTAGTGGTAATTGTAGTAGAATTTGATTGGTTTTGATACCTATAGGGAAACAAAATGGAGATAATTAAGTGTATTTTGCATGAAATCACAAGGAATGATTCCACCACGCTTCATGAACAAGGTACACATATAGACTAGATTCGTTTTCATTCAGTTTCCGTATCCGAAGCTTAAACCAAACGAGCCCTAAGTTTTTTATATTTTCATATCGCGGTTTATGTTATAAAGATATTTAGAAAAAAGTTATATTTATATAAACTTTATAAAGCTCTTGAGTGGTTGATTCTCTACCACATGATTGTCAACTTTTACGTCCTAACCATGCAAAACATTTGCATGGTTTTGTGAGATAATTTATACCAAGGTACATAATTTAGTATTAAATTTTCAAGTATAACTTAATGTACAATCAAACCCTTGTTAAGAACATTATATTACAACACGTTGCGTGAATATAATTGTCATTGTATGTAAAAAGCAACGTATGTACATGCATGTATAAGGTACGTAGCTAGATATGGTAAAGATAACAAGTTGTTACCGTGTGAATTCCTTTGAAAAATAAAATGTAAAGTACTTAAATGAAATTACTAGTTGATAGAAAGAAGCAAGATCGAGTACAAGTGGTGGTTGATGAGGATATACATATTCCCATTAGGGTTAAGATATGTCGATAGAATCACCCTAAAGTCTTACAAATTGTTGTATCAAAATTACACCAAAACTGAAAATGTGAGTTGTATACCTTAACGCCACTCGGTGGGCGACACATCAGAAAGTTCAGAACGTGAGGCCCATTTTTTAGCCCTGCAAACCCTAGATTTCATCTACTTCAACTATATCCGAATGCAAATGCCTCTAATGGAATAGTATATTTGGTCAAGTAATGAAATTGTTATCCTTTAAATCCATGTTTATCAATAAAATGTGGTTAAAAAATGACTTATTAGATATGTTTGGTTATGGTGTTGAAATAAAATTCGAATTCAAATTAAAAATAATATACTCATCCCTAATATCAAGTATTTAGTATGTTGTTGGAATAATGTACGTTAATAACCCTATCCCGCCCCCTACCTTGGTAACCTATGTTAATAACCCTATCCCGCCCCCTACCTTGGTAACCTATGGAACTGGCTCAATACTTGTACCAATCATATGCCAAAGTTGCTTGATAGTATTCGGATTGCCTCCATCACCTTCTTCATTTACCAGTTTTGAATTGTTAGAAACAACATACTCTTCAACAACATCTTTACTAGAGCTGTGGATTGTGCTGGTACGATTATCAAATCCATCAAACTCCATTTCGAGTCCAACTGGAAGGACATATCTCCCTCAACTGTTCAAATGGCTAGGATGCTGAATCTTCATCTTGTTTGATCAATCTGATCCCCATGTTACTATTGTTTCTACTGCTCTTTTCTCCTTTGTAACATGAACTTGCCTCTGTAATCCATCGTGTATATCCCTTCTTAATACAATTAACATTTAAAAAAAATGTACGTTAATAAATATTTATCCTTTTTCCTATTTGAGGTCAATGTACAATTAATATATATCCCTTAAATATAGTTTATATAATTGATGCATGTAATATGGAATCTAACCTTCATATGAAATTCACTTCACATGAAGAATAAAGATGAAAACAATAATTACTAATAGTTAGATATATAATAAGAGTGTGTATTTTGATATTATAAAATTTTGTTTTACGTGTAAAAGCGAAAAAGATTATTTAACGGAAGGTTAATCAAGGGGAGCAGACGAGCAGTAATGGACACATGGATTTTGTAGTACTAATTAGATCTAATTGCAGAACTAGCATGAACCTTGAGTGTAATTACGAAATCTTACGCTCTTTTTTAAAAATTAAGTTGTTTGTGAGTTTTGAAAGATCTTTCATTCTACCGTGTTACCGGTTAGATTAATTGGAACTTATAATTTTCATTACTTTTTTAAGCACCAATCTTATGAAAGAATGGCACAAACAAATAATCAACAAGTTAGACAAACACTCAACACCTAGTGTATTACCCGCACTTTGTGCGGGTTCAGTTTTAATAAATATTTAATACTTAAAAATTTATATGTATATTTTTATAAAATAAAAATCCAAAAAATCATATCATAATCAATATTATGATTTTTAATTATCTTTTAAGTATTTATCTCTTCTAATTAATTATATTTTTAGATTGATTTGTTAAAATATGCTTGTTGGTAAAAAAAATTCGTAAAAATTTAAAAACTATTTTTATAAATATTTTAAAAATTTAGAAATTAATTTTTCAATTTAATTAACATTTAGAAATCACTTTTTAAAAAAAATCTTTTTATCTTTGAAAAATCTGGCGTTGACACGTGGACTTCTGCTTTAATATACATAAGATTTTTCAATCAAAACTCTCTTTTTAAGCACCAATCTTGGGTCAAGTTGACCCATGTATATCTTTTCCTTTTCTAATACATTAACCTTTAAAAAAAAAAATCTAAAACTAGGGAAGACTATGTATAGGACTAAAAGCCTTGCATCTAAGTTATAATTTAAATGCACGAAATTGGAAGGACTAAAAACACCTATGAATTAAAAACATTAAATCGTTCGACTTCAAACGTCCAATTTATTCATCAGTAGTTGTTGATCCGCGGACGCGGGGAGCTAGTAACCACGGATGCGGGAATGAGAAGTGTCGGAAACGCTTCATGTTCTAAAAGAATGCACAACCCGCGGGTGCGGTGAACAATGGCCGTGGGTGTGGATTGGAGATTCCGTGGGTGGGGCCGAGAGGCGCCGCGGGTGCGGGAAGGTGGAGCGTCGGGGTCATCAACCAAACCCACAGGTACGAGTATATGTCGCCGCGGGTGCGCCTTGGCTGGTTGCTGACGCGGTCTAGCTGGGCGCGACGTGGCTGGTTGTGGGCGTGTCTTTGTGCATGCGAGTGGCTCGGCATGTGGCGTTGCGGGTGCGGAGCTGGGAGCCGTGGGGCATATTTGCGTGTGTAGAACTGGTATAATGGTGTACAACTTTGATGTTTTTTCTTGGATGGCCTCGGTCCTTGATCTTGTAATAGGACCGTATGTAGGGTACGTAGACCAAAGTTTATCCCACATCGATGGTCCCACATCATTTTTTCTCAATATAAGTTTACAATTACAAAAGCTTCTTTCACAAATCTACACTTTAGTTTAATATAAAAGTAAGAAAATGAAAAAACAAAAATGTAATATAATTTCAATAAATCTTCTTTCCCATTTGCCCTTTCCCTTCCACTATATAAACCATCCCTCCCCTTTGCTTACACTTCGTCCACAACTACAACAATCTCATACATACAAGAGAGAAACAAATACTCTCTCAATATCAAAATTTTACATTCTAGCAAAGCTAACTCAAACAAGAGATCAATGGCCTCAATGATGAACTTCCTTCACCATCTTCCTTTGGCTACAATCTTTGGCCTTCTTGGTATACATAAATCTCTTTGCTTCATTCCTCTATGCCACTCTCATATTTCAATATATTAGTATATGACTTAACTTGCTTGATTATATGCTTTGTGTTCTTTCGATATATGCACCATGATTGAATTTCTTATAAAATGAGGCTTCCTGTCCAAAGATGTAGCTTTTACGTGTCTATTTTTTTAGTGCATGATATAAAGTGCTCATGCACTATTATTATATCACTTTCTCATCTATCTTTGCTACTTACGTGACACAAATGATCAAAACTTATTTTAAGGTGTTTCTTTTGCAGTGATGATTAACATAAACAGCTTCATAATCTCAATCATTAATTTTAATAATTAATTCTAATCGTACCTCCAAAATTTCTCTTTCAGGCAACACCATTTCCTTCATGGTGTTTCTTTCACCCATGTAAGTTACAATTACTTAAACTTTTTTTACTACCACACAAATTTAAGTAGCAGTAAATTAAACTTGTGTGAATATTGCAGCCCAACGTTCTACCGTATCTACAAGAAGAAATCTACAGAAGGCTACCAATGTATTCCTTATGTGGTCGCATTGTTCAGTTCAATGCTTTGGATCCTCTACGCGCTCATCGCTCCTAACTCGACTTTTCTCAAGACCATCAATTCCTTTGGGATATTCATTGAGACGGTCTACATCACAATCTTCATCGTCTATGCAACTAGAGAAGCCAAGGTTTGTAGCTCTTTTTTAACAACATTAGAACTCGAAAGATAGCCATCTAATAACCGTGGATTTTGTTTTGCAGATTTCGACTGCAAAGCTTATCTTTGTGATGAATGTTGTTGGACTTGGCGCGATTGCATTTGTCACCTTTGTCGTAGCTAAGTCTACTCAAGTTCGTATCAAGATCCTTGGATGGATTTGCCTTATATTCTCTCTATGTGTCTTCGTAGCTCCCCTTGGCGTCGTGGTGAGAACTTTTGCTAAAGTATATGTATACATACTATAAACTAAATTTTGGTTCACTTTAACAATAAAGATTATGATTATTGCAGAGGCAAGTTATACGAACCAAGAGTGTCAAGTACATGCCATTCCTCTTGTCCTTCTTCCTCACCATAAGCGCCGTCATGTGGTTTTTCTACGGCCTCGCAAGGAACGACTACTATGTCGCGGTAAGAAAAACCAGCATTACTCATGATATATAAACCCTAAGATTGATTGATGTTAAAAAAAAATAACCCTTGTCCGATGAATTGCAGATTCCAAATGTGCTCGGGTTCAGTTTCGGAATAGTCCAAATGGTTCTATACGCAATGTACCGAAACTCAAAGGCGACGGTGGAGGAGATCATCGGAGACGACAAAAAGATCCCGTCGGAGCTAGGAACAACAATGGATCACCGAGTCCTTGAGGTTGTGAAGCTCGGCCCACCGGAAATCCCTAGCCCGACGGTGGCACCACAACTCAACGTGGTGGCCGATAACAATGCAAACGAAGAGGGGGTTTACACGATTGAGATCCGTAACGTGAACCAAGAGATGATCGAGAAGATAAAGACAATCGGCGGCATGGGCACCATGGCTCCGCCCAAGCTCGTGACTGTTGCTGTCTAGCACCTAAGAGATCGGCTCAAGTGTGTGATGATTTGCATGGCAATATTGTTGCATGTAAAAGCTTTCGATCTCATCAACATGCAATTTAATTATCAATCACTTTACCTTTTCTAGTGTAATTCTTTATGCTTAACTCTGTTCAAGGCACTATCTGTGTAATCTGATCTTCGAGCATCATGAATATTATCATTAATTAATGTTATGCTTTTTCATTAAGTTTGACTTTATTTATATATATATTCTTCCTCTTTAATAAATATATACTAAATAATTATTAAAATTAAAACCGGGTACAAAATTGCCAAGATAATATGTCTTCTCCATCGTCTTTGGATTGTAGTCCTTTATATTTTCGTCTTTTTCCTTTCTTTTGGGTTAGGGGGCCGGTTTCGAAGTGGACGGATAAAGATGAAACATAAATAATAAATAAATATCACTAAGAACTTTTATAAATATGAACTTATTTTATTCAAATATTATATTGTACAATAAATCTCAATATTATGTCTAAAAAAAAAGCAAAAGGTATATGGTAAAAGAAATTTATATTGGTTTAGGAATTTAGGGGATCAATATATCCGGTCAAGAAAATGCATGTTTATATTATATTTGCGTATACACGATTTTTTTTTTAAATATCAAACGCATATTTTATTTTTAAAATGGTTTTAAATATATACTATATCAATGCTTAAAGATGTGAATTTTTGTATGATGTTTTTAGATATTGGTTTAATAGGAAAAACGATTGTTAAATTAAGGGCCCGTTTGGTTTTAACTCCGAAATCGGAAACGGAATGGAAACGAATCTAGTCCATACGTACCCTAATTCATGAAAGTTTTTGAAATCATTCCTTATGGTTTGAAGTAATTGGAGTAGAGTTTGATTACTTTTGATACCCTATAGGGTAACAAAATGTGGGGAATCAAGTGCATTTTGCCTTAAACCACAAGGAATGATTTCATAAAATTTCATGAATAATGATATAGATATGGACTAAATTCGTTTTCATTCCGTTTCCGTTTTCAGAGTCGGAAACAAACGGGCCCTAAAACTGTTACACTATATGTCGCATTTTCAGGGTGTCATAGCTACCCAATTAGAGTGCGACACATGGTGCACCATGAGTTGAGCATAGATCATTTGATATTTTGATCTCTCCTGGTATTTCTTTAATTACGATTTAGACCGTCTTATTTATATAAATCACGATAAATGGTCCAAGATTTTCTTTAAAGATGTCCTATGGAATCAAATGAAGATTCTTGATTGAATAATAATTATCCTAATTTACTTGTTTAGATTTTCTTAAAATTCATTCATAATTTTGATCGCTTTAGAGATAGAAAGTAGTGTTTGAGTTGATATTTTTTATTTTTTTATTTTTTTTATATCGGAGAGCTGATAGGTTAGGCTATCTACAAGAGGAGGTCCAACCTAAAACATCTTTGCGAATAAGAATACGAAGTTCGGATCATCAGAAAAGTTGGTGTTGGGGGTCGAACTTTTCATATGGATCTATCGATCTGCAAACATTGTTAATTTCTCTGAAAATTTAATTTGATATTTATTAGTCTTACATACACCAGCCCATTTTTTTTTTTTTTTTATCAATATAGTGGTGTGATTTTCGAACATCAAATATAAGATTTATTCGACTTTTGCCAAATACTTAGAGTACTTTAGACTATTTGAATACGAATATTTAGCTCACTATATCCAAATATTACTTAAAAGATTGAACACATATGCTAAAGGGTTTTACATGTATAGTAAGAATACTTGTTTTTTCCTGACTAAAATTGCTTTTACCATTAAAAAAAGATGTGAAGTTCAACGTGTTAGTTGACTCTCATCCAACTTCGTGTATTTACAACTAACAATGTTTGAAATGCTAATGTTGAACATACTAAATACAAATATTTAAATTATGAAATATTAATACTATAATTCTTGTTTGGTTACAAAAAAAATGAAACATTAATAATAATAATTTATGAAAATAATAGCTACAATGTGGGTTCATGCATGTGCAGCTACGGAAAGCTTGCTACCCGGCGCAGCGCCGCCGAGGGAGATATGTCTTTATCTCAAACTTGTACCTTTACACTTATTTTACTACGGAGTAATTTATTAGGAAAAGCTCCCCCGAGTATTAACGTAAATTAATGGAGAAAAAAAAACGCGAACATAAGAAACTAAAACAAATGATTTTTGTTGGAGATAATAAGGGTCCACATCGAAAGATGAAGACTCCGAACCTAGTATATAAGGTCGGTGGGCTACTCCTTCTATCACCAATTGGTTTTAGGATGGAACCTCGCCGGGTTTATATGATGGGCTTGGGCCTAATGCGCATGTGCGCTCGTATGCACGCGACTCCCGCTCTACCGGTCCGTCTGTATCGGACTTTGATATGGTATCAGAGCGGTTAGCCTCAATTCGGCTCACGATCCGAACTTGTTGACAAGTGCAACTCGGTCTATATCATGTAGTTACACCTTGCGGGGGCGTGTTGGAGATAATAAGGGTCCCACATCGAAAGACGAGTATATAATGTCGGTGGGTTACTCCTTCTATCACCAATTGGTTTTAGGATGGAACCTCGCCGGGTTTATGTGTTGGGCTTGGGCCTAATGCGCATGTGCGCTCGTATGCACGCGACCGCCGCCCTGCCGGTCCGTCTGTATCGGACTTTGACAATTTTGTAGGTCGACATCACGCTTTCACTTGTTACTTGTCTCCATTCGTAATAATAGTGTCGAGATATTTTGGTGTTTGAAATTCTTTGATCTTAATGTTTTTTTTGGCAAAAGATGAGAATGGAAAGGCATAGAATTATTGAGTAGAGTAAGGGTAGAATGTTGATCGAAGAGTGGTATCAAGTAGTGCAACAAGTTGTGAAAAAAAGTAGGAATGCATAATTAGCGGGACACTATCCAACACTAAGTTATTTACCATGAAGGGGTCGGGGAATCTACCAATTTAAGGTTGAGTTGAGAGGAGAAAAGTGTGTTGACACTTTGAGTACATTTTAACGTAAAAGAAGTAAGTTGAGGCGAGGGAGAATCTTTGAATAGTGTTTACTGACTAGAAACCCACCATTACCATCATTCTCTATGCAGTGCCATTCTGCTGCCATCAACTATATTACTTCTTAATCCGCTTTATTATTCAACTCTCCTATACGTTATTAGTTCATTAATGTCAACTTACATTTAGGGCCCGTTTCGTTTTAACTTCGAAAACGGAAACGGTTAATACGTATATCATTGTTCATGAAAGTTTTTTAAATCATTCCTTATGGTTTGAAGTAATTGAAATAGAATTGGATTACTTTGATACCCTATAGGGTAACAAAATAGGGGAAATCAAGTGCATTTTCATGAACAAAATACACATATGGACTAGATTCATTTCCATTCCGTTTTCATTTCCGGAGTTATAACCGAACAGGGCTTAACCTATTATGTTCATATTTCATGCTTGTGCTTACAAAGCTTGCAAAATGTATACTTAACCATGTGTATTATTAGATGTTAGGCATATCAACTTTATTTTGGTATAGTATTGTCATGGTTCAATGAAAAAATCATTGGAGATAACTTCTACTTCATATTAACCCCAATGACTAGGTTTGGATGCTAGCCTATTAAGTTGATATTAGTGAGATTGTATATGCATGGAATGTTGGACACTCGAGTCATTAACCAAATGCATGTTCCCTCACCAGTACGTTGAAGACGTACGGAGGTGAAGAGACATCAATGTTTACTTTTCTTCTAGGATTTTGGATATCCGAGAGAAGAAAAAGAAGGCTTTTGTGTTATTGTTTAAGAAGTTTGTGTGTAACTAATATTGCTTATGGTTATATAACTGCTAGTGGATTCTAGGTTAGATCTCCCCTCTCGAGATCTAGTGTGGGTTATCCCGAACTGCGTCATCAACTGTTGAGTGTCTATTTTTAGAGATCAATCTAGATCGAGTATTCTCTTAGTTGTTTTTGGACCACGCAGTCCAAACTCCTCCGGATTTAGGATTGAAGAAGAACCAATGAGGTGAGTCGATAATTTGACGTGAGGAGAAGCACAACAATATGCATATTCGTGTGACAGTAGAAGCCTTTTCACTTTAGTACTTTGGGAGAAACTTGAACCACAAAATACTCTTTCACTTTACCAACTTGTTGAATGGCAGAAAGTTTAGTCTGAGTTGATGTGGCGATGACAAGGCTTCCAAATGGTTGCCAGCTCTAATGCATTCAGAGACATTGATACGATCTATGACATGATCCAAATTTACCGTTATAAGTCCATATGAAAACAACTACTCCATACTTGGATGCGCCTGTGTAAAGAATCATTACTCGTTCATACCTGTTGAGGCCACACCTTCTATTCGGATTTCAAAGCATATGTTCAACTTGTTCAAATGATGAAGATGTACTCATCGATTTGTTGAACAATTATGATCGGAGCAGTCGTAGGCGTGACTGCATGCCTGCACCATGAATCAGAATGCAACTTTCAAAGGACTCCACAACATATGCGTTCTTTAGGGTATATTTTGAGTCCTACGACGTAGGTTGATTAGCGTCCTAGGGTAGGCTTTGGACTTAAAGATGTAGGTTGATTATCGTGCTGGGTAGTTTTGCACTGTATCCACATCCTAGGTTAGGTTTTTGGCCTAGAACGCATGTAGATTTGCGTCCTATCTTAGGATTTTAGCCTAGAATGCAAGTTGACGATAACAACACGCGGATAGAGTCGGCTCTAGAGCGCCGTTATCACCATCATTGGTGATGGCGGCGCATTTAGGGTTATGTTTCAGGGTTTCTGATACCGGCGACAAAAGTCATTTATGATACCGGCGGTCAAAGTCGTTTCTCTTATCTGCGGACACAGTCATCTGATACCATGAAGAGATTGTGAATCCGAAAGCTTGTTTATTTCATTGATCAAATATTGTTTATATAAACAAATATAAATCGCACATACACATCCAAGCAAAAACAAAGCAAGATAAAGAAACTCTCTTCGGAAAACTCTCTTCTCTCTCATACCCCCGGTGCAAGCTTGCTTGCACCACCCCGGCCCGCCGCCCGGCGGCCCCCCCTCCTCCCCACACCAAACCCCCCTACAGCGTCATGGCTGGATCCAGAAAATCACGAAAACAATCCATCAAACTCTCCGAACTACATAAGCCCCCCAACCGCCAACCCAACCCACCAAACAAACCACAAAGCTCCCCTTGCAATGGCTCCCCAACTTCCCCTTTCGAATCTGTACCAGATGAACTAATCCGTACCAACAACCGAAGGCTCAACCCCACATCAACAGAGCCTCTACACCTCTCCTCAAGTATCATCTTCCCACCACTTGGCCATCAAACACAAAACAAACCATCCTCTCCTCAGACTGGCGCAAGTAGTGCCATTATGGGTCAGACCATCAAGCCGAATCTGATCTCCCTGGAGTCAGGCCAGAATGACCTTCCTCCTGGTGGTGACGTTTGCAACACACCATGCAGACAAGAAACTATGGTGACGGCACTCGAAAACCTCCCTGACGGCTCAACTAACCCTAAAGTCGCCAAAACGATATGCACGCTTGACACTTCGGCTTCTGACCCTAATGCCACCAAAACGGCATGCACGCCAGAGACTTTGGCTCCTGACCTCTCGCCTCCCGGCCCTCCAGATCCCAATGCACCCTTTAATGCGGACAATGTTAATGGGCATGCAATACCAAAAGACTCAAACGTTAAAGCAAGCATTAATTACAAAGAAGTACTGATGATGAATACGGGTTGGAACCATGTCCCTCTGACATTCACCCCTGGGCTCGAGAATGGACTCATACCTTTCACCGATGAGGATATCGAAGAAACAACTACGAAGTGGGCTCTCTCTCTCTCGTCGGTTTCCCTCTGGGCAGCCCAGTCTCGTTCCAACGAATGTGCAAATACGTCTCTGATTGCTGGAACACAGTCAAGAAACCGAAGATCTTACGCAATGAAAATGGGGTGTTTGTCTTCCACTTTGCTAATGAAGATGAGCTGAATGTGATCCTGGCGGGAGGTCCCTGGATGCTCAATAACTCATCTACCCTGCTGCTTAAACGATGGACGCAGGACATGCCGCTTGACTATTCTAGCATGAGTTCAATCCCTGTTTGGATTACTCTACATGAACTGGACTACCGGTTTTGGTCCACTAACATGCTAGCAAAAATAGGCTCGGCTATTGGCAACCCCATATTAACAGATACATGCTCAGCTAATCAAGATAGACTGGGATTTGCAAGAATGCTGGTCGAGATTCAAGCCTCGAGACCACTCCTGAGAGAAGTCACATTGACTGGGCCTAATGGGGCTTCTTTTACACAAAAAATCACATATGAATGGCTTCCGCCAAGATGTGACTCTTGCCTAGAGTTTGGACATAGCTGCAAGCGACCCAAAGAGATGTCAGAGGGCAACCCTGATAAGTTCACACTGGCTAAAGCAACCAAAAAGCGGGTACTAATCCCTAATCCTGATCCCACACCTATACTGCCCACCCCTCACCAATCTTTCAGGATAAACCCTAAACCCAACAACACCCAACTAAACCAGTCCCATGACACCCTGGAAGAAACCAATCATCCCACAATACAACTCACCAACCAAGTTGTACACCCTGATCCCATTGAATCACCCAAATCGACTGAGGAGTGTAGTACTACTCCTTCTAGTCACCAAAAACCAAGCCTGAATGGAAAGAGACCTCCAATCCTCGGAACTGAAACCTCCTCTATCCCTCAACCGCAACCTTCTAACACCAAAAACACCCAACTTAACCAATCCCCGATTGCAAGTGCAACTGAGGGCATCACCACAAGTATCTATGTCAATTAGAGCTTGCACATGGAACATAAGAGGGCTTAACGACCCTGTGAAACAAAAGGCTATACAAAACCTTGCAAAGATGCAAAATCTCGATCTCCTCGCAATTCTTGAAACCAGGCTTCGTGCCAATAATGAGAAGCGCCTCTCTAAAACCCTCCTCCCTCACTGGTGTCACACTTCCAATGGCTCCACCGCCCATAATTGCAGGATATGGGTTTGGTGGAACCCTGATAGGATCCATATTACCCCTATCATCACTACAGACCAAGCTATCCACTGCCAAGTTTCCAACCCTCTTTCCAACCCCAACCAATCTATTGCCGCTGAATACACCTTTGTGTATGCTCATAATACGCCTGAGGATCGGGTGGATTTATGGACCACAATCGATACTATTAAGCTGCTCAATCAGTCCATCCCTTGGGCTATCATGGGTGACTTTAATGTCACGCTAACACCGGATGAAAAGACCACAAATGACCTCCCAGCAATATCACAACCCTCGACTGAACTGGCCAAATGTTTTGAACATAACTCCCTCAATGATCATCCTTACTCCGGTTGCAAGTTCACATGGAATAACAAGCAGGTTGGTTCAAGGATCTGGTGCAAACTGGATCGAATTATCACTAATGATGTTTGGCATTGCTCCTTCCCTGTCTCAACAGCTCACTTTGATCTTGCCCATCTCTCTGATCACTCTCCGGCTCTTCTATTTTCTAAAGAGGACAAGATTACTCGAAATGCCCCTTTCAGATTCAATAATGCTTGGATTGATCGTGAACTCTTTCTGGATACTGTGAGAGATACTTGGGCTGTTGAGGTTGATGGCAATCCAATGTTTAAGCTAATGAGGAAACTAAAGCTGCTCAAATCCCCTCTTAAAAAGTTCCCAAATGCCACACTTGAAGAGCTGCATTCCAGTATTCAGGACTACCAGAAGAAGCTTGCAATCACACAAGTACAGCTTCAACTTTCACCTCATGATGCTACACTACATAACGCTGAGAGAAGCCTTACAAATGATCTAAACAGAAGCCATAAAAAGCTTCAGACTACCTTAGCCCAGCTCGCAAAAGCCAAATGGATCGCGCATGGAGATCAATGCTCAGCTTATTTCTTCAGGAGTATTAAAACTCGCAGATGCTTCAATAGCATAAGATCAGTACAACTCCCTGATGGAACAATCACCTATGACCATGATGCAGTTGACCTCACCTTTGTTAATCACTTCAAGGAAACGCTCAGCAAAAATGATTCCCCGAATCATGGCAACCTACCTGACGTCTGCCTCCCTTCCCTCACCCCTGTGGAGACAGAATCACTTAATATGAGAGTCTCTGATGAGGAAATTACGAAGGCACTGTTCAGCATTGGCAATAACAAGTCACCAGGGCCTGATGGATACAGTTCATCCTTTTTTAAAGCAGCATGGAATATTGTAAACTCTGATGTTTTGAATGCTGTGCAGGACTTCTTCACCCATGGTCGACTGTTGAAACAAGTGAATCATACTGCTATCTCTCTAATAGCAAAGAAAGACAAAGCAATTAACCCATCGGACTTCAGACCTATTTCATGTTGCAGCACAATATACAAGACAATTGCCAAGATTCTTTCTGCAAGAATCAATGAACTGCTGCCTAGAATCACAAGCTTTAACCAGAGTGCTTTTGTTGCTAAAAGATCTATCAAGCACAATGTGCTTGTGTGTCAAGAATTGCTCAACAAATATGGCAGGAAAAACATCTCACCAAGGGCCGCTATGAAGGTGGACATATCCAAAGCCTTCGATTCCATTAGCCATGATTTCATACTCCAATGCCTGCATAAGATGAACTTCCCTGCTCACTTCATTGGTCTGATTAAAGAATGCATCACAACTGCCACATTCTCTATCAATCTGAATGGATCACTTCGTGGACATTTCACTGGATATCGTGGACTTCGACAGGGCTGTCCACTTTCACCACCACTCTTTATCATTGCTATGGAGTATCTAACTAAGTTGATACAATGCCGAACCTCAAACCCTGAGTTCAATCATCATCCAAAATGCAGCTCACCTACCATTACTCATCTAGCTTTTGCTGATGATCTCCTGCTACTTTGTCGTGGAGATCTTTGCTCCATCAAGATTCTGAAGGATGCTTTGGATGACTTTGGGACTGCTTCGGGTCTAAAGTTCAATCCATCTAAATCTCGCCTATTCACTGGTGGTATGAATGACGTGGAAGTTAATCAAGCTATTAGTATCACTGGAATGGATCATGGCACACTTCCTTTTCTTTACCTGGGGGTTCCTATTGGGAGTGGTAAACTTCTCATCCATGATTACCTTCCCTTGATCCACAAGGTGACTAAAAGGGTCCAGTCATGGAATGCCAAGACCCTTTCCTATGCTGGTCGTGCCCAACTAGTTAAATCTATTCTATTCTCCATTAGTTACTACTGGAGCACTATGTTCATGATTCCAGTCAAGATCATCAACATGATCAATGGCATCATCCGTTCTTACTTTTGGACTGGGATGGAGAATAGCAAGCGGGCGCTGGTTGCATGGAAGGTTATTTGTTCTCCCAAAGATTGTGGAGGCCTTGGGTTTCCTGAGCTGCAAACTCGCAACAAAGTGGCACTTTCCAGGCTTATATATGACTTTGATCAGGGCGACAATAACATCTGGACCCAATGGACTGCTAAACACATCTTCAAAAGGGGCAGCAACATATGGAGCTGTCGACCTAAGACTCATCATAGTGCCTTTTGTAAGAGTCTCTTCCGACTTAGAGATGACATTACTTCTCTAGGTGGTAACAGCAGTACCCTTGCAAACCCCAATGGCTCCTTCTCTCATCGCAAACTACATTCCCTTTTTAATCCCTCCCCTCCCATTGGAATCCCTCAGCCCTTCAATGCCATCTGGAGTCGTCTCAACATCCCCAAGTGCAGTTACATTGCATGGCTCGCAGCCCTCAGGAGGCTCCCAACTTTGGTGAGACTCAAATCCTGGAACATTATTGACAATGATACCTGCAGGCTTTGTCAGAGTACTGTCGAAAATGATGATCATCTCTGGACTCACTGCAGCTACGGATCACTCACCCTGGATGTGGTCTCTAGATGGACTAGAACCACCTACCCTGCTCCCTACCTAAGCAACATATGGCACTGGCTTAGCTCTTGCAACTTGCATTGCCCGTCTCTGCTTAATAGTCTAAGAATTGCCTCCATCATCTCATTCATCTATCAAATTTGGATCTCAAGAAACAAGATGGTTTACAACAACCAATTTACAAGAGCTGTTGAGTGTGCTGCTACTATCATCAACTCAACTAAGAGCCATTTCGAAGCTAATTGGAAGGATAGATCTCCTAACACCCTTCAAGTTGCGGGAATGTTGAATCTCAGACTCGATTAGGATTCATTAAGACCAACTTAGTATTGCTGCACTTTGATCTTCGAACTCACTTATGGTCTTGTTTTTGTAAGCTGGACTAGAGTCCACACTCCTTCTTGTACATCCACTCTAAATACAAATTAACCTTTCAAAAAAAAAAAAACAAATATAAATCGATAAAAAGATAAAAGGATAAAGTAACAAATAAAGGATACACCCAACATACAGCTGAATATACTAGACCCAATATATTAAGCTCATACTCTAACAAATTTGTTTCTGACAACACATTATCGAGAGTCTCCTGCCCTGTAACGCTCCAAATTGGGATCGCTACAGCGCCATGAATCCATACATAAATTCTTTCTGGCTTTTTAAATAAAAGACTTTCACTAATAAACATGAACTATGCTAAACAAAGGAGTTAAATTGTCATATCATTGCATACGGAACCTTTACAAGTATTTTAAAAACTTGCTTTGAAAATAAATATGACAATGCTAAAGTATATCACTGTATCAACCCAAGTCAACTGATAATTTTTGAGTTTATATGAGTTTATTTTTCGGGCTTATGTTTCAAGGGTTTATATAAATAAACCAGATAAGGCTCTTTACTTGAGTTTTTTTTATGTTTATTTTACTTCAAAAGACACTCATACCCCTACAAAAATCAAGCAATAACGTTGAATACCAGGATAAATAAAATAATATCGAGATGAAAAAAGATAATGTCAAAATCGGGCTTAAAACAAAAATAAACTCATCCAAATGAAAATAATTTTGGTCTAAAAAGTTTATTTGTGAGTAGTTTATAAACCCAAATAAACTCGTAAAGAAATAAACCAATATTCAAATAAACACTTGCATAAATTAAATTAATAATTTATTAACTAAATAAAACACAAATAAACTACAAATAAACATCCTAAGTTAAATATTTGGAGACGCATAGAGACGGAGGTAAAGAAATGAAGGGTTAGGGTTCGTTTTGGCCCAAACCACTTTTTCTCAACCCTACCAATATTTTTTGCATTTTTATTTGTTTACTTTTTTAATTAAAAAATTATGTTAACTATTTAAAAATGTATATATGTCTACATATAATTTTAAAATTCATTCTATTTTTTTTATTTTCATAGATTATATTATCATCGGATTCACTTTACCTGTATACATCAAATATCTTTATTTTCTAATTAAATATATAATTACATAAATCACTAATTATTCTATATATTTTATATTAAATTTGTTAGTAATAATCAATAATATTTTTTTAAAAATTATATAGATAATTTTAAAGAAATAATAATTTTGTAATTTATTTTTAAATTAAAATTTAATACAGTTACATCCGTGCATGCCACTGACATGTTTCGTAAAATACTTAACCTAGCTTGGGGAGAACACGTATAATAAGCAGGTGGGTGAAATGACCTTTTTGTCCTAGACAACATCATAAAAATTACAAGGTTGTCCCTTGGGTAATTAAACACAACTGTTAAGCCAAATTAATCATTCAAAAGCGTACTGATGTTGCAATTTGCAACCCAAAAAGTGTCACTTTTGGTCCCATAAATTTCCTTTTTTCCAATAATTATTTCAAAGCTGAAGACTTTAAAGATGGGAGTGCCCATCTAATTTAAAGATTCATCCATACGTATTACTTCATCCTATCGTAAATAAATGACTTTCATAAATCTAAATTTTGATCAAATTTAAATATCATTTTATGTTTTCAAGGTTATTAATTAAGAGAAAGTTGTGATAATAGTTTTTGAAAATTGTTTTTATTAAATATTTTTATAATAAAATATTCACTCATTGGTCTAAAAGGGTGGTGAACATTTAATAAGTAATAAAATTGAGAAAAAAAACTTTATAAAATTAAGGTTGTTTAAGAGTTTTCTTAATAATTATGTCAATAACTAAAAAGTCATTTATTTATGATCGGAAAAAGTACATTTTTAAGACCTATACTTCTTCTCGATATCTCTAATTACTCACCTACCTCTCTAAATTCTAATGTAACCATAAACTATGTATTCACCGGCCAATTTGATCCATGCTACTCACAAATTTAACTCTGTCTCGATGTATTTACAGAAGTTACTTTACTTTATTTTTATTTTTTAATCAAATAACCTATGAGTCATTAAAATATTTTCCTCTCGTTACTTTTAAGGTTTAAACTTTTTCTCTTGTTATCCACTAACTTTTAAAATTTCTCTTGATACTTTATAGTTCTATTTGATTTCTCTTTATACTCATTTTTTAATATATTATATAAAAAATTCATTATAAAATACTAAAAAACAAAAAAAATAATTTAAAGCAGATTATGACCTAACTAAATTTAAATTAATAAATTTATAATAGAAATATTTTTTAGATATATTTTTTAAAATTTTAGAATAAA
>BSUD01000006.1:5696668-5723787 GCA_033239045.1 Fagopyrum esculentum
TATATATATATTTAAAATCATCAAAGCTTTATTATCTTATTGTGTCTTCTTTTACTAATTCAGGGATAATAAATACGATTTTTTTAAAATTATAATCCAACCTACTCCGTAAAAAAATTATTTTCATAAATAAAACCTCCACTAATATTCTTGTAAAAAATTTTACACAATTTACAACCAACTTAAATATGTATGATAAATTTATGCACAATTAACGATCCAAAATTTATAAGTAAAATGTTTTTTTTATCCTCCGTTAATTAGTCCACTGTATATATAAACACATAAATATCTGAAAAATGGCACCATTCCGATGAAAACCATAAATAAATTATTCATTTTAATAGGTTTTGAATTCAATTCGATAGATTCTTCTGAATGTAGGATATGTTTTATATTTTTATAAAACAAATATGCATCCAGATATTTAGATAAATATTTTAGTAATATAAAATAGTCGTACACTTTTATTTAGATAATGTTATTCACTATTATGATGAAATTAGAGGCAATCCCATTGATATATTAAGAACTTGTGAGAGACAAAATGAGATATGATTATGATAAGCTTGTTGACATGATAGAGACAAATAACAATCCTAAAAGCATTCATTTCACGTTCCATACTCCCATATATTCAATTTGTTTACCAAATAAAGATAAGAGAAATTAAAGTTGATAAATTAGAGTTTGAAGAAATAAAATATAGTTACTTAGGGGATGTTTGGTTAGATTAGACTTGGGTTGTAAACTCAGTTTAGCACCGATTTGTTTAAAAAAATAAAGGTATTGTACTTAAAAAAAAACCAAGCCGATAGTTAAACACCGGTTTAAGTTTTTTTCTTTTTGTTTTTGGAAAAGCTATCCCTAAATTGGGAAACCGATCTAAACCTAAACTGTCGGGTTGAGTAAACCGGCGGTTTGACGTTTTAGGTTAAACCGGTCATATGTAGCGGTTAGATGAGTGGAATGAAAAGGATTGAAAATATTTAAGAGGAAGAAAATGAAATAAAATTTTGTTAGTGAATCCAAATGAAGTCTTAGGGCCTGCTTGGTTCCAACTCCGAAAACGTAAACGGAATGGAAACGAATTTAGTCCATATATATATCTTTATTCATGAAATTTTATAGAACACTCCTTGTGGTTTCATGCAAAATGCATTTGTCTTCTCACATTTTGTTTCTTATAGGGTATTAAAAGTAATTAAATTCAACTTCAGTTACTTCAAAACAGATTGTAAAAACTTTCATGAACAAAGAAATACATATGAAGTAGATTCATTTCCATTTCGTTTCCGATTTCGAAGGTAAAACCAAATGTACCTGAATGTAAATCTTAACGGTCAGTGAGAATCAAAGTGGCACATTGTGCACCATAGGTTTTGATACAATAAATAGTCATATGCAGACAAGGAGTTTTGATTTGCAAATACAACAAATGAATTTCAAATAAAGAGTTTTGTCTTGTATGCCCAAAAACGAGCTTATTTCCATGGAAATGTGAATAAATATACTGTTTATTTAAAGTTTTTTAATTTATAGGAAGAAAAAACGTGTATATTTTCCCATATCTTGTTGCAAGTGTTTTGAGTTGAATTGAATAATGCAAAAGTTGATGAGATACAAAGGATGATATTGTGACGTTAGCAAGGCAATGCTAATGGAGACTTTATTTGAAAGGTAACATATATTAATCACTACTTTCTTATCAAGATATTATAACTTTTATTCAACATTTTAAAATGGCTGCTGCGTACCACGTCCTATCCTAATCTTATAACAATCACCGTAATTCAAATTAAAACATACCGACACTCCGAGGGGGTTGACTCTCATGTAAACAACTCGTATTATGTAAAATGAGAACAAATTGTATTCATTAAATTATCAAATAGATGGCTGAGATTAGACGATATTAAAGTTAAAAAAAAATCGTGTGATTTGTGGAAGAAATATTCGCCGAACCTGACTCATATATTCGGCGTTATAGTCACATATATTCGGTGTTTACATGTTCACATGGTAAGAGTTGTTTACATATGAGTCATGAACTATTAGACCAACTTATCATATATGTTTACATAAATTTTTTCAATCAAACCTATCAAACACAAAAATGATTTCGAAAATAAACATCAATCATAATGAAATACAAACGTTAAGAACGAAAACCTAAACCGTGAAAGTAGAAATTCGACTTGAATCGTCTTGTATTCTCTTTGATTTAACCATTTTTATGAAATCAATCTGATTTGGTTGAAAATTAGAGCAAATATGAAGCTCTCTTGCTTGTGTGTTGGTAGCGAGAGGAAGAGGGAAAAATGTGGGATGAAGAAATGTGATAGAGATTTGAATGTTTCGTTCTTTCTTTTTTAGATGATTATTTTTTATAGATTTATTATAATTATCAAAACGTCATTAATGATATGCTGTGTGAGAACCCTTGATTTAGAATCATCCGATGACTCATAACATTCCTTATTGCTATTTGAAAGTCTCTTCCTCACTGGAACCAACCCCTTTATCTCTATCTTTCTATCTATCTATCTATCTATCTGATAGATAGATAGATAGATAGATAGATAGATAGATAGATAGATAGATAGATAGATAGATATGAGAATGAGCGAATAAGTAGGGTATGATGAACCATGTTTAGTGATATATGTCTTCCCATCTTTTCGCAAGATTTGGTTTTGTTTTTGCTTTGGACTTTAGCTTTGTGCAAGGGATAACGCTTTCTTTTGGTCGGATAAAAGAACATAATCATTCATTATGAATCTTACAAATAAAACAATAAAAGCATACTTGTCTGGGACATATCTACTGCATCTTAATTATATCACCACAAATTGGTCATTCCTTATACCTTATAATCAACGTAAACTAATCGTGAAAAATCAGAGAATAAATGTCTTCTTTGGTCAATTACATTCTAATTTTTTAGAGTTTTAAACTCCATTTGATTGTTAAATAAGTGTCAACTACCCTTTATCAAGTTGATTAGTTGACTAGTTTCTTTTGAAATTGGGTATATTTGTATATAAATAAAAACTCAACAAACATAATTATTACATTTTTTTTATAATTATTGAATTTATATAAATAAAAGTACAATTAAATACGACATTATTGTTTAAACTATGTAAATTCACCCAATTGAATAAGATGAGAAAAAGATAATTAATTAATGTAAAGTAGTTAATAAGCTAATCTATGTTGGCATGTTGCTATTACCTACTATAATTGAATGACCTTATTTACTGCCACCTATACTAACATACATTATTATGATTGCATTCAACTTTTTCTTTCCTAACATATGATTAGTCAAATTTTTGTAGCATAACATACATGATATATAACTATGTTAAAACTTTAGCTTTATACCTAACATTATAGTTATGCCTAATATTACATGGTAAGTGATATATATTATTACTTTTTTTAAAAAAAAAAAATCCGTGTTAGTCTCTAGAAGCCTAATCGGATTTTTAAGTATATGCTCTGGATTTTGGGGTCCAGTTAAATTGCAACCCTTGTTCATACTCGTCTATTTTTTGGTATGGACGAGTCAACACGGGCCTGTAACCTATGTAGACCTAAAAGAATATAGATTAACAAGCTTACAGTGTATCCTTTGTTTTACTTATTTTATTGATAGTAATTTATTTTCTAATTAAACTTCTTAATAAATGTACTTACTACATAAATTAGAAAGACTGCAACATAACTATAGTAGAAAGGTTTTATTATTGATCTAAATAGTATGATCCAAAGTTTATAATAGATCCAATTTGAATGGGCCCGAATGACAATAAACACAGACATGTTGCAGTTAATGCTCAAAAGCCCATTAAGCATGCTAATGGCCCATATACACATAAATGCTGCCCAAGTTTTCTATGGGCTTGTTTGATATAATGTCAGAATATGTATTAAGTATGATCATGATTCATGGATATCTATCATATGATTTTTTTTTTATTTTTTTTTTAAATGGTACGTTTCTTGTTCGGCTTTGCCTACTTCCGGATAGGGTATATATATAGTGGCCCATTAAAGGGATACCCTCCCAATACCAATTTTTCAATACATGTCTCCAGGAGGATTCGAACTCGAATCTCCGTGCTAACACTTATATGATCTTATCTTTCGCACCCAAACATGTGAGATTATGTTTACTTCATTGTTTTGTTCTAAGTTCATCTCATTTGCTGAGTAGGAGAAGAGTTTGTTCGGCTTTCCTTTCTCTGAGCACTGCGGACTTACGGGTAAGGAGTAGGCAAAAACAATCTGACCCGATGATCCGAATCGAAAAATCTGTTTTATCCGGTCTGAAAAGACCCGAATTTTGATATCCGTTTTTATCAGATACGGGAGATTTGCTTGAATGGATCGAAATTTTAGTCTTCCAGATATCAAGATAAAGAAAGATCTACCCAAATATTTGCGGATCACTGGATATTCGTGTTGGGCGAAATTATGAGAAAGAACATACATTCAGCAAATAAGAACGAAAGAAACACGGATTTATAGTGGTTCACCCAATAATGATTACATCCACTTTCAGAGAGTTTTTATTAAGGAGTTTCGGATTACAGATGAACGTTTAACGCTTATAAGACCCAACCTCGATCGGTAATGATGACCCCAATATTTTGTTGTTGCAAATTTGCCTTTGCTTACTTAAGGCCCACTCGTAGTAGTGATTGAAGTTATCCTTGACCACAATACAAAATCAATGGCAAACGTCACCTTCGTGCTAGTGATCTCGATTATCTCAAGTCAAGGTATCTTGTACATGTTTGTAGACACAAAAAGTTAGAGGAAGCTCACATAATTGTAATCTCTCGTGTGTATTATTGTAAACCAAAAATTATCACTCACTCGTTTGTCTTGTATGTCGAGTGCATAACGGTGAAGTAGGAAAATAAGCTCAATAAATGCCTCAAATTTTGATGCGAGATAAACAAATAAGAAATTTCGTCCGTATAAAGACATCTTTGAAAATCTATAAAATAATGGAGTGTTGGTTTGAATGAACCTTGTCCTTCAACAACCTCCTTTCTCATCTTCAATCTAGTATTATAAATTTGCCGGATATATGACATTGTGTGGGTCATCCAACCACATGGTTTGTAAGATATTTTGTCAGTTTTAAACCTAATCCGAGTTCTCGGCCCACATTCTGAAACTATATGCGTGTCATTCGACCAACAAATGCATGCCTCTTAAGCGTCTCTAGAAGATCGTTGTTATGAACACTGTAAATAACCCTTATTGCCCATTTCCCGTGATCATTTTGTGAACCCTCCAATTCGATTAGATGCCTATATATGGGGATCAAAAATTTTCTTATTATTAGGAAAAACCGTGACATTCGCATGTTAACAAAAGCGTACAAAACCCATTTATGATTAGCCATGACGTCTTTATGACTAACACCATATTTTTTGACCTACCTATAAACCATGTAAGTTCACTAGATTATCTTTATCATGTAAAAACCATGGAGTTGAAACATGCAGGCTGAATAATCCATGTTGGCATTAATAGTATAGTTTGTTGACCCTAATTGCAAAAAATGATATAGTAAAAGTTTCTACAATAACATTTCAACTCACTAGTTTCTTCTATTTAGAATTCTACTAATAACAACTAATCATTCATAAATAGTTGTTTAATAAAATAACTAATATTTCAATTATATCGCAATCTTACTTTGATATGAGAAACAAATTCAATGAGAAAACTATATTTTGAATCATCGAACAAAAATGCGACTTCGTCCTAGCTTTCATACATCTTTGTCAATTTGAACGAAATTTGATTGAGGAAGAGTAATAGAGAATATACTCTACCCATTGTATACCATGCATTTATAGTGTGCGATTACAACAACTAGATTTTGAATTTCAAAGGTTTTGGAATGCGTAGATGTTATGTATATTCAACATTGTTAGGATGAAACATTGTTTTATACAATGGGCGACGATCATTGTTGGTTATCTACTAGAGATAGGTTGCATTTTCTTGATATTGATCCTACTTGTAGCTGGTGTATGAGTGAGAGTGAGTCTCATGACCACTTGATCTTTGGATGCACATATGCACAAGAGGTCTGGAGGCAGGTGGGAGCGGATATCGGGATCCCTAAAGATGTCACCACCATATTAGAGATACTACATTGGCTGACTCACCCCGTACATGGTAGGAGTTGGACAAGCAGATCTAAGATTTACGTGTTTTCTGCCACGGTCTACTACCTTTGGTATTCTAGGAATGCCATGATGTTTGACCAGAACAGGATTCCAATAGATATCCTTGTAAGGTTGATCAGGACTCATGTCCACACTTTGCTGTATGAGGCTTTTCCATTGGAGCTAGAGCTACAAAGAGGATTACATCTTAGTAGTTTTACCGGAGTTGTATTTTGCTCCATACTTCGGTGTAGTCTATATCGGGCTTGGTTCTAGGATGTTGATGGCTTTGCCGAAGGTGGACTAGTCATTGACCCGAGGCTTGGGCACTTGTTTGACTTGTGAGTGTCTATGTATGCTGAAGACTTTGCCGAATGTGGACAAGTCTCATGTGTTGTGCCAGGTTCATATGTATTCTCATGACTTATTGATCTCATGTAGTTGGTATGTTCAGGAGGATTGCATGCCTATTTGAAGTACTATGTGTATGTTGTTTGGGTCGTAGACCACGTGTCGTAGACATGCACATAAACTATGTTATTTTAGTATAATTGGGTCTTAACAGACCTGATTATGCTATTTCACTTTTTCTATGAATTTATCTTTACCCAAAAAAACACCGTTAGGATGCAGTAGGTTGAAATAATTCAACGCTATTGTAATGCGTCCAAACTAACTAGTTTGTAAATAGTTTGCCGTGACATGATAAATACATTAACCTAATATAATTGATTAAAAACATGTTTGTTTGTTTTTTCATACATTTGAGGAACAAATGGATTACCGATTTTTTAGGCAGTGCTCTTGTATGCGACGTAAAGTTTGCACCGGTTGCTTAAAGTTCTTATCTTTGTCCATCTATACATATAAAATGACAAAGTTCATAATAAGGGGTTAACTTGGTGCTTTAAGTTGAAATTAATTGTTCATGAAACTTCGAAAGAGAGTATAATCTCATATTATTATCTTATGTAGTACTTTTCCTACACGAAGAAATGCATACATGCATGCATGTAAGAACTTATTCAACATATGGTGCAAAAGTCATAAAAGACTAAAATAAATTGATTGATATACAATTATATCCTTAATGATTTAATTTCTTATTGCACTCTACAACTTAAAGGGCTATGACAGTGTGCATTATTTTGGCTTCAATGAAAATTGTGTTTGAATGAAAAAAGACATTTGATGAGGATTAAACAATACCAACAATAACTTGAAGACGTAGAAATGGGACAAAAATATGTATTTAACTAAGAGTTTCGAATGACCTATTCAATTCAAACATTAACTTAACCTCGTTTAAATTTGAAGTGATTTTATTGGATAATATTCTGCTTAGAATACCGAATTTTTTTTTCCGAAATAATAAGAAAGTAAAAGTTATTTCTCAATTTAGGTACGGAGCAAAACATTTTACGGGAATAGGAAAGCACTTTGGTTCGGACCAAACTCGTCGTTTGAAACTGCGGGTAATAATGAACAACCCGCAGTTTCAAACTGCTATTCTTACTTTTTTTCTTCTTTTTTTTTAATAGGAAACCCGCAGTTTGAAACTGCGGGTTTACCTATTAATTTTTTTTAAAAAAATTGCATGATATCAATTAAATGGGCCGGATGCCCATTAATTGGGCCAGTAGAAACCCGCAGTTTTAAACTACGGGTTTCTGAGCCAACTCCCAACTTCCCAAGCCCGTTACCTATAAAAAAAAAGAAAAGGGCAAACCCGCAGTTTACCTATTAAAAAAATAAAAAAAAAGGTTAGAATCGCAGTTTGAAAATGAGGGTTATTCATTATAACCCGCAATTTCAAACGACGAGTTTGGTCCGAACCAAAATGCCTTCATATTCCGGTAAAATGTTTTGCTCCGTACCTAAATCGAGAAATAACTTTTACTTTCTTATTATTCCGGAAAAAAAATCCTAGAATACCAACAATTAAGAACTCAAACATTGTATCGTGAACAATGCTGCGACCTCCGTCCTTGCTCAGACTTGCACATACCGATTCTTTGTTGCTTGAGAAGGTTAATACACTGTCAAACTCACCCTGTGCCGGAGACTCCCGATTTGTTGCCTCTGTCGCCATCACCATCACCTCCGACGAGAAACACCCCAGTAGTGTCCGCAATGAGGTACGGTTCTCATCTGGGACAAGATTTTCCCGACAAATTCTCACAAGTTCTATGACGCCAATGTACTTTTCGCTGCTTTGTTTTTCTATTTGTTAAAAACCTGAGATTGCTACAACTTTTTCTTATATTTTCTAAGCAGATAAACTAAGGGTTTTGTATTTTATTTCTAGATGAGATAATTTTTTTTACCATATAGTGTTATTTGGTCAATAATATGCCTACAATTTAAGGTAAAACTGATGTTAGTTCATCATTTAAGGTACTATTATTTAGTTTATTATGTTATATGATTGCTTAGGGGTTTCTTTTCTAATCAACAAACCCTAAATTTGGCCATTTTCTATTTTGTTTTGGAGATGAAGAAGCGAAATTTGACGAGCCTGAGACATTTTTATGAAATTTGAACATTTTATCATGTGTAGTATAGGTGTTAGAAAGTTACTAGTTTGTGTCAATTATTTATATTAAGGTTATTTATGTAGAGAAGTTCTTACACAAGAAAAATCTAGTCTAGATAAATAAATTGAGGCTTTGGATGCTCTTGGCAGTGGAGTAACAAATTTCACTGTCATATTTTGAGGATAATTAGGAAGTGTCAACACAGTGAGTCAATGACAACGTCGTTTTGTGTAAAACAAGTGAAAATTTTGAGTCTCTACATGCAAGTCAATGATAACGTCGTTTCATTAAAGCACATAATGACTGTGATTGAAACATCAGTGAGTAGGATAAGAATGATTTTAGACTCTGATCAGAATGACGCTATACTGGGGAATAAGGGATAAAAAGAACCATCAATCTAGTGTAATTACATTTTAACTTGTGTATATGCTTTGTTGTATAACTGTTTTGTGTAAAAACTTTAACTTGTATATCTACTTTGTTGGGTAACTTTTTTGTGTAGCAATATTTTAACTCGTGTATATGCTCGTTAACTATCATATTGGTTGTGTCACTAATTTGTGTAATAAAATATAACTTCTATAATATACCCCAATACATGTAACAAATTACACAAGTAATTTTGTAAAAACTCAAACTAATTACACAGGCAGTTTCTAAATAATAAGATTATGTATAAAGAACGACGTGTTAACAATGTGTTATAATTACATAAGCAGGTTTTTGAAATTCGGGGTGTTACACTAAGTTTGATGAGATGACTGCACAAAACTGTATCAAGTGTAAGTTCATGGGCTGCTTTAGACATATAATATATTTTTCCGTTTCTGTAGATGGGATTCGGACTTATCCCAACTCTCATATAACATGATCTCTCCAAATCAATTTGTTTTTCGGATCTGAATGGTTCATAAAATCCCGTTTTTTAAAACAAAAAAAATACCGTAGCAAAATATGTAAGAAAAAAAATAAATATTATACACAATCAAAGTAGTTAATGGTTGCTGTAACTTATAGTCTTTACAACGGTGACATAACAAAATTTTAAGTTTATCTTCTTCACACGAATAAATCTATTTAGTTATACACTATTTTATAGACACGGTCGTAAATTTATGAGATTTTTTTAAGCTCTTGGTATAAGAACAACCACAATAATAATAGTTAATATTTAAAAGCTGCTTAAAATTATTAAGAACTAGTTTAATGCCCGCACCTTGTGCGGGTTTGCCAAGATATGATCCGAAATAATTTCAAATGAGATAAATTATTATTATATATATAGATTAATTCAAAACTTATTATAGAAGTCTAAAATTTAGGGAACAAATATTTTTAAAAATATATATAAAAATTTTGTTTAACTAATTAGTGTACGTTTTCACTTTATAAATTTGGTATTGAAAAACTAATTTGAATTATAAGTTTGTTCATAGGTTAATTAGATTTGTTAAGTATACTGATAGTTTTTAATTTATAACTTCGTTAATAGAGATAAAAAAAACTACATCTTTGAAGTTATCTTGTGAAATTCATCTCAAGTTAAAAATTAATTTATAACTCTGTTAATAGAAATGAATTTATACATTATTTAATAAACAATTAATTGCTTTAACATGTTAAACTAACTATACATCTACTCTTCTAAAAAAATAATTAGTTTGATTTGTTTTTTGATTTATTTTTTTGAAGAAAAGATAAGTGAAATCGGTTAACATATTTATCCATTTTGTTAACTATTAATAATTATTTAACAAAAAATAATTTTAAATTAAAAATAAGAAAACAAAAACATTATATATATATATATATATATATATTTCAAAGTAAAAAATTATTTAAAACAAAATTTTAAATAAGAAAACAAAATATGATATGTAAAGATCGAAATTATAGAATAAATTCAAAAAATAATTTTTGAAAATTAAAGTGTGCCTACATTATTTTTTAAAAATTATAAAAAAAAAAATCTAAATATTTTTTTATTATGTTTTTGATATAAATTTGTTTTTGTTTTAATTAATATTTGAGTAAAATTGACATGGCATTATAATTTATTAGATTAAAGATGATTTGTCATGCTGATTGTTTATTAGTTTTAATGATTTTTTTATTATAAAAGATATTATGGCAAATCCGTAAATATTTTGTGACAATATTGTAAATAAATTGGAAAAAAGCTGATGTGGCTAGCCTTAATACGCGACATGTGGACAAAGTGGGTTCTGCTTTAGTAATATATATAGAAGATTATTTTAGAAAACGAAATGTTTTCGCATCAACCAAAAAATTATATCTCTTATCGACTAAAATAAAATATTAAAAATCTTTTAACACATGAAATTAACGTAACCATTTTCCTCCCTTATCATTTCACCGTCCAATCAAACGGACGCTTTTAACAAAACATCATCTTTGCTAAACAAGCAAGCCCTAGAGAGTAAAGTTATTATTTAGCAATACAATGATGCTTCTATTTTGGCGTCTAATTGGTCTCCACCTAATCGAAGTTGACAGCCCCATTGCAGCTCTAACTATCATCCTCGCATTCAAAATTCCCAACACAAAAATACATCATACTTTATATGCCTTTCTTTCTGCTTTAGATTAGAATCCAATTTTTGTACAACCCGTTTGATATGAATAGATAAGTATACAATATAGGTATGAAAACTGAATGGAAACGAATCTAATCCATACATATACCATTGTTCATGAAAGTTTGTGAAATCATTCCAATGTGGAAAATGAATGATACCATAAAATTTCGTAAATAAGGATACATATAGACTAAATTCATTTCCATTTTTTTCCGTTTCTGAAGTTGCAACCAAACGGGCCCTTAATCTGGGACTCCATTCAGACGAGACGTTATTTTCCAATTCCAAACACCTTTGGGTTTTTCCCCAAATGATTTGCTACTGCTTTATAAATAATTATTAATAATTAAAAAAAAAAAAGAAGGTAGAAGAAAGGTAGCAATAACATGGGGTTCCATTTGTGCGACCTTCCCAACTCATTCAACTTTTCCTCTTTCCCACAAAGAGAGAACCCCTAAATCGCTTCTTCTTCTTCAACAACTATTCAAATCTCACAACTCTCCTCTCTCGCATATTCAAATTCTTCTTCTTCTCTTCCGATCCATACAGCCGACAATTTTACTATACAGATCGGTCTCACATGCTGCTCAATTTCAGGTCATAACTTTTCCTCTCTTCTTATATATTCTCTCTAATTCTCGCTTTTTAGCCGGTAATTCAACCTCTGTGGGTTTGCTTGTATGTGATTTCTCTCAGCTGTGAACAAGAGTGAGGTAGAAAACGAGTTTGGTACTGAAGTTTCTTGAAATTGGAGGTGACAATTCAAATGCCGGAGGAAGATTTGGTGGATATTAAGTTTAGGTTATATGATGGATCGGACATCGGTCCGTTTCGATACTCGTCGGCTTCGACTGTAGAGATGCTGAAGGAGAGAATTGTGTCCGAATGGCCTAAAGGTTTTCAATTTCGTTTCTCTTTTAGCCTATCATTCTTCTTCTTGTCATAACTATTTTTATTTTCTTAATTCGTCATTGACCTATTGTAATTCTACGAAATTGAGACGTAGTAGTAAGTTGTAAGGGTTCAATAAAGGCGATGATTTGGTCGGGGAAGTTTTTAGGGGGTTGACTGATGGGCTATTTTCAGTTTATGCAAGTTTATATATGGTGTTGATAGATATTTTCTGAATTTTCCTTGTTTTCAGCATGGCAGGTTTATTTGCTTCATTGTAGTGGTGTTTGAAGTTATGGGCATAGTTATCGAGGCTTAATTGGTAGTTTATTAGGAAGCATAATTGCTTTTTGCCGTGGCATAAGGGTTTTGGACAAGCCTGATGCTTTTGGGTTGTGGTGGTAGGTTTGGATTTGGGAACACTGTAATAACTCTATACTTGTTGTCTAGAAGATCAAAACTTGTGGATTTCAACTAAATCCTTCATCATCCAAATGGCAATAGATGACGGCTATAGTTTTGGTTGGGAGTACGGAACATGCACGTATGCTTGTCATATTGTTGTCCTCCTTTGTTCAAGTAAAGGGATGACCATGTTGGCTAAGGATTTAACGAAGAAGAGAAAAAAAGTAAATTAATCATATCTAGCTGAAATTAGACTTTGGTGATAATGTTGAGCTGGGTAGATGGAAGTAGCACATGACGATATTGTTTTTTTTTTTGTATGCTACTATTAGATCTACCAAGACAGGTATTTGGGAAAGGGAAATCTGATTTCAGTAAGTGTGGCACTGTGGCTAAATACCAATTAGGGTCATGAAAAGAATAAATTTGTATATTCTTGTTCGACAGTATAGTCATAAGACTGCCTAAGTGATATGCTTGTTTTTCATTGTAAGGGCAGGTTCTCACATAGAAGTTCTTTTTCCTGGAAACATGTTATACTCTTGGAACTTTCTTGTTTTCCTGATCATGAAGTAGCTTTGAGATAACTTGTTATTTTTACATCTGTTATGAGTCTTTACACGTACTTGAACTACTGAACACCTAGACAAAACAATGGTACCACTTGTGAAAGTCATCTATGAATTCCAGGTTTAGTGCGATGGTGCAACATACGATAGCTTTTTGAAACAATTCCATTAAAGTAATATGTGGAAGTCGTGTTGTTGTTTTGCCCTCTTACTTTCAACTTATCTATAAATGCCTTTTTGTAAATTATCTCAGGTAAAACAGTAATTCCAAAGCTGGCCAGTGAGATCAAGCTCATAAATTTTGGTAAGATTCTGGAAAACAACAAGACAGTTGGCCAGTGCAAAGCACCTTTTGGTGAACTTGCTGGAGGGGTTATGGTCATGCATGTTGTTGTACAGCCATCTCAAGCCAAAACTAAAACAGGTACCTTCTATCTTAATCATATGCCTAAGCCAAATATAGTTATCTAACCACTTCTATTTTTAGCTCTTCTTGGATTTGTAATGTTTCTTTAAAAAACATAGTTTCACATTTGTCGTGTTCAAAATGATGTCTCCCATGACAAGCCTGATTTTGTTGCATACTTCAATTTATTTCTTTGTTTGTTAGTAAAAACATTTTATTACTATCTTGAGAGTACACAAAACCCTAATTATATTTTTCTGTCCATTGATATAAATGGTTCACTATCTTCATCACCTAGTTTCCCCAACATATTTTTAGAAACTTATACAGTTCCTAGTAATAGGGCTCTGTTACTGCACAATCTACACCTGAAACCAGATCTGGGAAGGGTTACTGAGCACGTAGTTCATTGAATTCGGAAACTTCGTACCAATTTGAATTTCGCTCCTCGGCAAGAAATCATTTAAATTTGAAAATTCATAGGTTGATTTCCCGAAATAGAATTGATTTCCCTACATACATATTCATATGTATAAATCTTCTTGCCAGATTTGAAAAAAATGATCATAGTTTAAGATAAGCATGATGAACTTACATGAAGCGACTTTTTCCCTCCCCAAGTTAAGGGGAATTTTGTTCTGTAGGGATTATTGCAGTTGACATTATCCCATTAATATGTAAAAATTTCATTTTCCCTCTGGAAGTTTCTTGACTATTCCCCTCCCCCAGTCCCCATCTAAGTTCAACGTTTGGGAAGAGGAAATGTCACAAAAGATGAATTGGCTGACCTAGCAAATTCATTCGCGTACGAAGTGCGTTCTAGTTGGGTGACCTAGTTCGAATTTGGCAACACTGGTTCATTTTCTCATGCTTTGTAACATGCTTCCTCCACAATCCACATGGTAGAAAATCTATTGATTTCATTGAATGTTATTACTTTGAATTGTTCTTGGCATACTGGTTCTGTTAGTTACCATTTTTTGCTGATAAATGGTCACTTTCGTGCAAATACAATAATATGTTGTCTTTATTTCACCGCCAGCATTGTCTTTTTTTATCCTTCCCTAAAGAGATTGTTACATTATGTAGACAACCCATAAACAAGTCTAGCCTTCTCAATCTTGTTTAAGGTTGTAGTATTGTTGGATGAGATGCATCTTGGACCATATCAGCAAGTTTATTAAAACATGTTTATTTTGATAAATCATGTTTTCCCACTGTCAACCTGTAATAACATCAATCGTTTCTGCTCATGTTGTTTTGTGGAAATCTATTTCGTGCATGCTTGGTTATTGGTGTTTTAGGCTTTCTGTATTATATTTTGGATAACCGTTATTGATCTACTTGGTCTCCGGAGCTGTATCCGGAGCTTGAAGGCTCAATCTTTTTTTCTTTTTGTTTTTATATTCCTCAACAATCGCAGCTCACAATAAAAGATCTTTTGCTATCCTGAACAGAGAAGAAGATTGAAGAGTCAGGGAAACTCGCTTGTTCATGCAGCATCATGTAATAGACACAGATCCGATGCGTTGTAGTGGACTTTGGTTTGATGGGTTAGGAAATTGCTAGCATGGTCCATGTCGGGATTCAGAAGCTTTGTTCGAGTCTCGTGGCCTATGCTATTTTCTTACGTGTCTTCACAAAGTGGTGCCTGTTTGGTCTGTCTCGTCGTCCAACCACAGAGAAGTTGAAATATGCAATGAAGCATCTTCTTTTGGTATTGTTTGACGAGAACATTAAGCGTAGCATTAGCATCAAGTGTATAAACTAACGATCCAAAATTCGACGACTACAAGTCTACAAATGTAAGCATGTGTATGAAATTTGTTATTGCTTTCTATATTTTACTCCAGACTCTCAGCTTTTAGAGAAAAGCCTGTTGCATATGATATGTTTGGTGACTAAATCTTTTGTTTTTCGTATAAAATATTGGATTATATAGTAAGTGTACTCCTATAGTCTTATTGTAGTCGGAGCATCAATTAAATAGTATTCTTCTATTTATTAAACTAATTAAAAATTAATTAGGTAAGAGATATGGAACGGTTAGAGAGGCGTTTCTTATGGGGTAACAATCCAGTCAATACCTACACTCCCTTTATCTTTCTGTCGGGACATTGAACAACTTATGGCTCGTTTCTTATGGGGTAATTCTGATGTCCGGTCCTTGCATTGGCTTAGTTGCGATAAATGATGCGATCCGAAGGAAGAAGGCGGTTTGGGTTTCCGTCATATGTCTTTGTTCAATCAAGCATTGTTAGCCAAACAATGTTGGCGAGATTCCGAATGAGCCTCAGCACAAGTTGTTTTCTGGGGAGGAAAGTGATCCTTTGGTACTGTTGACTCTTTTCATTTCGTGGCATATGGATAGTTTTCATGCAAGGGGCTAGGGCTACAGTGGTCAGTCAAGGGTAGAGTTTTCGAGTAATGCATGGTCTCCTCCTCCCCGTGGTTCGCTGAAGACGCTGCTGTGTCTGTTGCAGGGTGTGACATCGGGGTCTTTGCTCGTGACTCATTGGGTGAGGTTGTCTTCCTGGGGATGAAGCCTATCCAATGTGGAACGCTGCCTGAGGTTGCAGAAGCGGAGACCATCTGTTGGGCTTTAGTTTTGGTGCAAGGCTTCGGTTTTCAGTCTCTCTTTGTTGAGTCTGGTTGTAGTTCAGTTGTTCAACTACTTAATCAACCTCGTCAGGGTTTGGCTCCTCTGGATCAAGTTGTGCGTCAGCTGCTCTTGGCCAAGTTACATGGTGCTGGGCTTCTAGGATGAATAATTTTGTTGCTCATTTTCTTTCTCAGTTTGGTATTGAGAAGCATTATGTTAGCTCATCTCTCTTTAATTACCCATTAGGGTTGCATTGTATTATTCAGGCAGATAAAGCCTTATTATAATTTGGTCTGTTTTCCAGAAAAAAATGAAAAAAAGAAAGGCTTTTTATTTTTGTTTTTTTTGATACAAAGGCAAGAGAATGAAGGATCAATCTCTTGAGACATATCGTCCTAAAGCATTTTTACGGATGAGGATATCAACATTACGAGGAAGCAGACCATCATAGGGGGGAATGGAGGGACCATGAGACGTCAGTCGGTCAACAACAAAGTTGACTTCCCTAAAGATATGGTGGACCTGCAAAAAGAAAAAACAGATAGAAGCAAAGTGATATCAGAAACAAGCATATCAACTTCCCAAGTGAAATTGATCGAATTAATAAGGGTTAAGTTGCCACCCTCAATCTTAACATAAGAAAGACCAAGGCTCATAGTCTGAAGGACGCCCTTGCGAAGGGAAAAAGCTTAAGCTTCAAGGACAAATTCAATGAAGAATTGGGGGTGATTGGACTTGGGTCCGGTTTAGGGCAAACCGTCGAACTTCCGGTTTTCAAACCGGCGATTTAGGTTTGCCGGTTTAGGTTTTTCAAACAAACAAATCTAAACCGGCGGTTAACCTCCGGTTTAGTTATGATTTTTTTTTAATTTTAAAAGTGGACCAAACCGCCGGTTTGGCTATGTTTTTATAAATTTTGTTTTAAAAGTTGACAAACCTTTTGGTTTATAATATATTTTTTTAACAAACTGGTGCTCGGAAAACCGCCGATTTACGTTTGGTCTAAGGTCATATGTAAATCGGCGGTTTGAAAAAACGCACGTGGATGAACAAGTGCATAAAATAGTATGTATATTCTTCCATCTTCGTTCTTGACTTCGAATATCTAAAAATCAATATTAGGCCATACATTATTTTCTTTTTTTTTCTTGTTGTCAAACAATAACAAACCATATATTTTTTGGTAGAAAATAACAAACCATATACATTCTTCTTATATAAAGCTTGAACCGTTTTTGTTTATATTTAATTTAAAAATTAACATCCAACTTTAAACTTTCATAGATACATATCAATTAAGATTATAAAAAAAATATAGACAATTATCCTACAAAATTAGTTTGAAATTCATATGGAGTTGAAAGGCAGTTTGGAAGTAAGAAAATGGGCGCTTTGGGGTGATTGCATTTCGTTCTTTCTTTCACTGTGCATCCTGTAATGTACAAAGCAGGATCCCGTTGAAGCCGCTGCCAACGGCGGTCAATATGGGTAGAGACGCATGTATCACTATTGAGGCTTTTGGCCTTTTGGGGTAGTCCCAATATTTTACACTAAAAAAGACCCATCACAAATGCCCTCAACTTTAATGCATCCCCAATATCTACAAACTATTTAACCACTTTCATGTAATTGGACCAACCCAACTTAAGGTGAGTTTTCTGTCGGTCAATGATAAGCTAAAAATGAGAATTGGAAGCCAAAATGTAACATCTCAAGGAAATCTAATCGAATCCATCTTCTTATCAAGAACCAGTAGAGCTCTATATGCACATCTATTATCAGAGAAAAGACAAATTGATAATGTATCATATGAGGCGTTTGCATCACTACCGGCTAAGCTAGAGCTCTATATGCACCTCTATTATATACCTCCAAAAAATATTACTTGTCTCAATCCCATCCAGACGATCTTCTTTTGCTCTTGAATGGTAGGTGGGCGCTATGTGTATACTTGGTCCTAGGTTTTTTGATTTGATTTTGCATATTAAGCTAAGGTGTTAGGCGAATTTTTCTATGAGCAAATCATGGCGGAAACAGAGAGTGGGTAGCTGTAAGTATTGGCGTACTGGAAGGAGATGGTTTCTCCATTGAGAAGAGATCTGCCTTCATTCACGACGCAGTCATCATAGTCAACCCGTTTGAATAAAGACGGGTTAATCACCCGGGCAGAGCTGAACCATCCACATCGCATATGGATGCTTGTGATGTTGCAACCCGTAGCGCACATATTAACGATCTCCACTGTGTAGGTGGGTATACCGGATGGGAGAGGATCTGATGGGCCTTGACTCACTACCAGATCGGATTCTGAACACACTTTAATGTCGCCTTCTATTCGGGTCGGGTCATCCACATCCTTAGCTGCAAGGTAGAAAACACTCTGGTAAGAAGCAATAAATTTGGAAATAAAGCAGTAAATTCAGATACTATACATGGAGAAAATGGAGAAAGAGGAATTGAGAACTAGCAAATTTAATAACCAAAAATTTGTCGTCATCCCTCTTTCATCTTGCACTTGCACTCAATTGTAAATTTGCTCACAGGTGCACACCACCATTGCGCAACAAAAACAATGGATTTGATAAGTAGGGCAGGGAAGAAAACAGATAAGCATAAAGACAAAGAAGAAAAACGAAATTCTCTCTGCCTCCACCCCTTCACAAATATGACAAGCAGACCGACAACTGGTAAACAAAATATGTACGAATCTGAGAGCCTTAATGTTGGAATTCAACAAAAATCCAAACAGCACGAACAGTTGAGAGAGAGGTGTAGGAATTTACTTACAGGAAAGCAGCAGTTTGCGATGTGGAGTTGAGGCAATTTCCTCCATACTTGCAGAAATCATCTTTTTGAAATGGGGAAGTCCATACTCATGACCTGAGAAAGTTAAAGGAATTCGTTGATTAGCAGAACAGTTACACTAACAAACTGGAATTAAAATTCTTCTTGTTACCATCGTTATGTAAGATTCGGACAGAGCATGGCAAAGGATTTGGAGAAAAGCTTGTGTAAATATATAGACCTGCAGTAGTAAACAGAATCGTCGAAATTAGTGCCGCTGCAACCAAAATCGTATTCCTCCGGCTCGGATAAACGCCATTACAGATGCTCATTGTTATTCTCCTCTATCACACTTCACTCCACAAAAGAATTTTCCGATTGAGGAAACTGCAAAGAAGAAAAGATTAAAAGCGGAACCAGAAAATTCTACAATTTACAAGCAACAAAACGGCAGAAGAATAAACTTCCAACGCGTTCACTCGATGGTTTGCAAATTGGAAGAGAGAGAGGGATATAGCATTCAAATAGGAGGAGAATTACGGAAAGCTCGAAGATCAATAACAAACATCACATTACGATCAACATTAAATAAAAAGGAAACTAAACAGGTGCCGGTTGCGGTGTAGAATTGACTTGCATTTCGCACCTTTCAAAAATACGCCTCACGAGCATTCACGGGAAAGAGCGAGCACTTTTTCTTTCTCTATCTCGCTCGCGAGTTCCATAAAACTTTGAAAATTCTCCGAAAAAGCAAAAAGAAGAAGTGAAACTAAAGAGAGCAGCGTCGTCGTATTATAGACTACGAAAACAGAGCTAAAAAACGATACTAGCAGCAAAAACAAAGGTAGCAAAACCTAAAAAAGGCAAACACGAACGATTGTCTCAAAAATCGAAGCAATCACAGCACATTTGGAAAAAAAGCACAGAAAATGAAGAAGCTCGTCGGAAACAATGGCTGGCAAGAACAAGAATGGGAGAGCAGAGTAAAAGTAGTCAAAAACTGAGAACAGCAGTACTATTCGGTATTCCAACACCATCACTAGCTAGTTCATTGCACTACTCTGCATACACGTACACAGTACACTTACCACAGAGCAGATAAAGAGAGCAGCGTCGTCGTTTAAACTCAAAAAGAAAAAAAGGGGTGCATTAATGGCGGATGAGAAAGAGGCCTTTTTTACACGAGTGGAGTGGAGGTGCAAATAAAGGAGATGAGCAACGAAGGATGCGCTAGGGCCTATGGAATAACATTTGCTTTCTTTGATTGATGTTTGTGATTTTAGGTTACAAAATAACTAGCTTAGTACTCTCAAAAAATTTAATTTGCAATAACAAAATACAATTTAATAAGCGCGACGAGATGCGCCGGATACTGACTCTCCTTCCCACAAAGAAAAAATCAAAGGATGCATTAACAATATATTATAAAATGCAACAAAGCTGAAACAGACAATACTTGTTAAGGAATGGGGAGGACGAATGAATCATAAATACACAAATTAAGCACCACTTAACAGGCAACAATAGTTTATATATAACACCTCAGATGTCCTTAACAAGCTGCTCAAATGCGTCCATAGCGGAGCGGGGCAGGCCCAAATGAAGGTTGATGGATCTCCTATCTGGCCCATGTGGGAGAAACAGGACAACCTCCCTTCCGGGCAACCCGACTGGACCCGAATACACAGCCTCACCCCACCCCAAATCCATGGAGCTGAACGACAGCCTTGACCAGGTGGTGATCAGCAAGGTAGCGTTCAACGATGGCCGAGCCCTAGTCTTCTCGAAGTAGTCGATCACAGATCTCATGTAATCATCATTCACCATCTTAATTGCCTCTTGCACTCGCTCTACACCCTCATAAAGCGGCTTCTCTACCAGTTCCTCTGACAAACATGCCACGGATTTTAACACAGATTCAATATTATTACGACGAGAGATTATCATAAAAAAGAGTACCTGCAGTGCAAAGTGCAACGGTCAACACAATCCCGTTACCAAAGAACCCCTTCGGCAAGGGAGGACTAAATCTGGAGCGTCCATCCACGGCGAAGAGCAATTTTGTCCGTTGATGAGGACTCATTCTCAAAGCTTTACTCCTTGCCCTCCAAACGAACGCGGATAGAGCCTCAAACGTAGTGCACTTGATCATACTACCTTCAATTGCCTTCCCTTTTAACCTCCCAATCTTGTCCCCGTCAAACACAAATGCTTTGTACTCCATGGGCTCGGACTCGTAGAGCGACCCGCAACCCGACACATCGTCGATCTCGAGGAACTCGAGGTGCGGGAACTCGATTTTTGGCGGGTCTCGTGCCTTGAGGATGGAACGGTCGAGGACGGGCGGGGACGGGAGAGGGAGGCCGTGGCGCGCCACGTGGCCCCATGAGGCACAGAATTCGACGGCCGAGATTCCGTCGGCCATGCAGTGGTTCAAGCACATTCCGATGGCGAAGCCGCCACACTTGAACTTGGTTACCTTCAAGTGCATGTGAATGCATGTGAATTGAATGCGCGCTGTACTTGGAGTATGGACCAAATGAAATGTGCGTTTTTGACAAGGACATTTCAATCAACAAACAACCTTCTTTATTATATTAGTTTGTGAAAGTTTGGTTAGATTTTGACCCTCTTGATCTCCATTTTTCGTGAAAATAATAAAAAAAACATGTATGGCATAGTCCTTTTGTGTATTTTATGGCGGTTATGTGAAAGAAAATACCTGTACGGTCAAGATAGGAACATCCAAGATAGTAGCCCCTTCAACATCATAAACAAGCTTGAGAAGAGTCTCGGGGTTGGACTTAGCAAGCAACTCTCCAAGCTCAAAATTAGCCCGAGCCACCGCAAACACCACCCCTTCTCCGGTGAGCTCAACAATAAGCTTCCCATCTCGGCTTAAACCTAGCCTCCCAGCCAAGGGGTGGTACGGTACGAGCACCTTGGCTAACGAGTCTCGAACCATCTCCGCGATCTCATCATCGTTCCCCACGGACCGGTAAAAGTAGACGGTTCTCATGATGACGGCGATGTTTTGGTCGAGGTTGCAGAGGAAATAGAAGCCCTTTTCCGTCTCGTCGACGGGTTTCACCTTTGTCGCCTCTCCTTCGCGGATCACCTCCATAGGGAAGTTGTTGTTGTTGTTGTTGGAGAGCTGCAGCAAAAAGTCACGTTAGATGGATCAAGCAAGAGGGACGATTTGTACATGCAATAGCTATGTGTAAGTTGAGCATATAAATTACATGAGAATAGGATCCGTATTACTATTATCCCCACAAAGGATCGATCAAATCAAATGTTGGATGTTTGATATATATATATAGCGAAGGCGTACGTATGTGTATAGTGTATTGAAGTTGGTTGTATATACGCAAACTTATTGTCCATTTGAGTGGAAGTGGGGACTTGTTGTCCAAACGTGGTAGCATTTTGAGCTTCTATATCATCACATGTTCTCCCGTTTCTCAACTACGTGGCTCGCCTTCACCCTCTTCTGTACGTAGCTTCTTAATCAATATCGTACTGTATATGATCCCATGTTCTCTCGTTTGGTTCGCATCAAGTTCCATCAACTTTACTAATTTCCGAGTTTGATTCTTATGTCAACAATTATCCGAATTGCTAAAGCCACGGTATTAAATTTACATAACGTAAAGTTCAAGTGTTCAACGAAGTGCGACTACGTTGAAGGGTTGTAACCTCAATGCACGCCGAATGCGTTGAAACCCTACAAGAAGCGACGGCGCCTGTCGCCGTGCTCATCACCATTATTTAAAAAATTTGAACACAAATTCAAAAAAAGCTCTCATTTGAATCTGAAAAAAAACCGTTATCATGAATCCTTCAAAACGTCCCTACCAAGACGCCCTTTGATTGCACTCGAGGTCAGTTTTCTTTTAACGTTTTTTGTGTTTTGTGTTTCGTTTTTAACGTTTTAAGTTAGAAAACGGAATAGGTTAGACATATTGGAATCGAAAACAAGAAAAACGGAAAGAAAAGAAAACCCCTCAACACTGGTTGAGCTTACCTTCAATGTAGGCCGAATGTGTTGAATGTAAGCGGTCAGCTTCTACTTATGCCGACTATGTTGAAGTTTATGCGTAATTTTTAAACAGGCGCGTGTGTTTACATTTTATATATTTTTTCCGAAAAAATAAAACTTAATAATTGGTAGCTACTATATACGGAGTTCGGAATGCGGATTTTCAATAACTCTATTATTTCAAAAATCGGTTTTAGCTCGTTGTCCAACAGGGCGTTGAGACGACCACCACCTACCGCATCTTTACGACGAGGCGATCGACCACCACCTACTGATTCCGCTTCTATTCCCTCACCATCTGAGACCGCTCCTACTACTGATCGCACTTCTATTCCCGCTTTATGAAAGTTATCGATAACTTAGCCTAAACCTAACAATCTAACGTAACACTAAGGACATGTGTGCTTGGACTTGTTCAATAATGCAGATTTTTAATGACGGCATCCCCACTATGCTGAGCCTCTTCTTCGATTATTTTAGATTGTGGGTACATCCATCTACATATGCTCAAACTCACAAGCAAGCCTAATTTAGTCAACAAATGTAAGAGAAGCTATAAAGTAATGAAACAGGAGATAAGTATCAATACAGGACTAATGATCCCTCCAAACAAGCATCACTTTCTACTGTTTTAGCATTAAAAATGATAAATCACCACCAAAGACTCACTTATCAGATTCATCAATGCAAGATTAAGACGCTATCTACACAATAATTCCCATCCAAATGCATTAATGGCCAACTAACTAACCAACCTAGATGTTGAAATTTTGAAATTTCAAATTAGCACGCTAAACCTGCATTCATAGATACTCCTGTACCACAAGTGAGCTTGCAACCTTCTCTACACACCAAATACAAAACCAGTTCAGTAGTCACAACCAACAAACATGAAGATCAAAGCTATGCCAAGCATCAGACCTGAATGTAGCAGACTAATAGCACTAACTACGATTCTGCCCATCGCTCAAGTTGATTCACAGATGAGCTAGAGTCAGGAGAGATAAACTAAGGGGTTCTTTGTTCAGAACAAAACAAAAACATCTACTCTATGGCTAAGCCAGTATGCTTCTGTAACAACGACTTCCCTTAACACATTCATATGGAGTCAAGGAAGGAAACATTTTCAATCAGCTCATGTGCAATGAAGCTTCTAATGTCAGAAATTTAATGCAGTGGAATGAATTTCAAAGATGTCATTCTTTAAGCAAGATATTACAGAATCACAAAAAGGACCGAAGTCCTCACAGTAAAAACTTCATAAAGAAAAATTATTTATTTATTTTAATAATAAATTAAAACAGTACTTTTTTATTTTTTAAAAGAATCCATATTTATTTATTTTTTAAATAAAGTATAACACTTATATTTTTAGATTTTGTTAAAATATGCTAATTCAATTATTTATTTTGAAAATAAATAAAACACTGATTTTTGAATTTTTTAAAATTTATCTAATTTATTTAATTTTAAATTAATATAATATATATATTTTTTTAAAAAAATCATTGTTTTACTTTATTTTTAAAATAAATAAATTATTATTTCTATTTTAAGTTGTTTTTTGATTTTAGTTTATTTTCTTTTGTATGTTTTTAATGGAATTTAAAAAAGTGTAATGAATTTGGGCAAAATCCGGAAAACAACATAAACTTAAGGGTACCATCCGAACTTGAAAAAACTGGTGGGCAAAATCCAGAATACCCCAAACCACGAGGGTACCATCCGGAATTTCCCAATATATATTAATACATTTACACGAAATTAAACTTAACTACGATGTATGTAAATATCAAACAATTGACAATCCAATTATTGAAGAGGGTTGATAGACATACCGTTGAAAATTTTTAATAATCACCATAATTATGCACTTCACGTGCGTAGTTGATATGGTCCCCAACTACGCATATGGAATGCGTATTTAGAGACTAGGGAAAAAAAATATCAGCTACGTTTGTAGATGTAGTTCTCAAAAAAAGCGTAGTTGTAGATTTTTTTTTGGAACTATTACTATGCTCCCTATATGCGTAGTTGAAGACCTTATCAACTACGCACGCGAACGAAGTGGTAGTTATGGTTACTACTAGAGATTTCCGCTGGTACATTTAAAAATCACGTTAATTTTTTTTTTGAAAATGGAAAGCGGTTAGGACGACCTACTTTCCAGAGGTAGTTCATCCTAAAGTATCATTGTGGATGAGATCTTGAAGTTTTGGATCGTTAGAAAAGGGTGTGTTGTGGTTCGAAATTTCCAAATGGGTCAATTGGTCAGCATCACAGTTGACTTCTCTAAACACATGCATGACCTGGACTTTCTCAAAGAAGCGAAGATCCAATCGGGAGTCGGATAAAATGATCTCGACCTCTCAGGGACAACTTCAAATCATTGGAGTGCCTTGATAACAAATCATTAGTGAATAAAAAAATCCCGTTATTGAATCTACATACATTGTAAAAACTACACAAATTAGTGAATTTTGTACATTTACACGAAACAACAAATTCTCACTACATAAATAAAAATACCCAACAACTTTGATTACGCAAATTTAATTATTACGAATTCAGTTACAAAAAATAATTTTGATTACACTAAATGTAATGTACACAAAACACACCAAATTTTATAACAAAGAAAAATCTATTTACATAGTTTCTACATACATGACCATAAAATTGGTAAACGTTCAGGTGCGGCTGCAAATTTACGGTACGGACGTGCGGCCGAACGTACGGCCGACACGTGTCCCGGAATTTTTTTTTTTTCCGAAACGAATGATTTTTTATTTTTTTTTCAGAAACGAATGAAAATTTGTTTGAACTACCATGCTATAATTTATGCACTATTCTCCTATAAACTTTGAAATATTCTCATATAATCCATGAACTATTATTTTTAATATATTATATTAAATTATACATAAATTAATCGTTTATATGTTATGAACTATTCAATTGTAATTCATGAACTATCATTTTATAAGTTATGCATTATCTTTTATAAATTTTGCACTTTGAACTATTCTATTATAATTCATGAACTATCCTTTTAGAAGTTATGAACTATTCCTTAATAAGTTTTGAACTATTACTTTCACTCCTTTATAAATTTTGCACTATGAACTATTACTTTCCTCGTTTCTGAAAAATATATATATATATATATATATATATATATATATATATATATATATATATATATATTCCCGGTACACGTGTCGGGTGTACGTTCAAGTGAGGAGAGAGCTTGTAGATAAGAATTAGGAGGGTTGTAAGCCATTGGATGAATTTAAATTAAGGGATCTAATACGCTCATCATTAATGGTATTTTTGTAAATTGACTTAAAATCTAGAAAAACACCTTTACGTTTAAAATACTCATCGGTGTTCATACTTTTATATGTCATTGTTCATGTTTTTATACATCGGTGTTCATAATATTTTTATTCATCAAAGTGTCATGTCCACTTATTCTTTTGTGTTCATTTTATAATGCATAGATGTTCATTTACAGTATATAACCACAAAAAATAAAAAATTCATCACAAAACGTTAAAAGATGATCATAATATGTTATGTATTTGTCAAAGTTATAGATAACTCATCGGTGTTCATACTTTTATACATCATTGTTCATGTTTTTATTCGTCAGTGTTCATACTTTTTATGTCATTATTCCTGTAAATATTATAAACTATTTTTCTATAAGACCTTTTGCCGAACAGTTTGTGTGCACACTAAAAGGAGTATATAGATTATTCAATTGGAGCTATTAGACCAACTCAACATATGTATATACATGTATTTTCTCAATCAAACTTATCAAACACAAAATGATTCAAACAAATTTTGATTTCGAACACAAACATCAATTATAATGAAACCTAAACCTTAAGAATGAAATTCTAAACAATGAGAGTAGAAATTCGAAGAAACAAACCTGAATCAACTTGTATTCTCTTTGATTTCAAAATTTTTTATGTAATCGATCTCTAAATATTATAAACACGATTTTAAAGAAAAGTATAATTTTTTTAAAAAAATGAACATCATATTATAAACACCATAACTGTA
>BSUD01000006.1:5724059-5772201 GCA_033239045.1 Fagopyrum esculentum
TACATACTCGAAAAAAAATGAACATCATATTTTATTAACACGGTTTGAAAGAATAGCATAGTTTTCAAAAAAAATCCGAAGAAAATGTTAAAAAAAACAAAAATGAACAATTAATGTTAAAAAAATGAACAATTAGTGTTGAGAAAAAATGAACATTTATTGATAAAATATGAACAATGACTCTTTTAAAAATGAACACATACTTATAAAAATACGAACACCAATTTTTATTTACAAAAGGAAAATCTGGAAAAAAAAAAAAAGGTGATGTGGCATGCCACATGTCACCACCGTGACTCTCCTATCTGCAAGGGCTCTCCTCACCGGAACCGGACCCTATATATATTCCCGGTACACGTGTCTGGTGTACGTTCAGCCGCACGCCCGTACCGGAATTATGTGACTTACCTGGACAGCAACCCATAAAATAATCATATTTAAATTGAGAACTTACTTGGAGAATCCTTAAAAATTCATCGGATCACTATATTTATTTTCATCAAACGGGAATTTATGTTGAGATTGTCGAATTCAACGTCATTTCCCTGTTAGTCGTCGACATTTTTAAAGCAACGATACTATATTGGGAAAATTTGAATTTGAGAATTATGTAAAGTTTAGAACACATTTCATCTACTACGAGTCCGAGTGCCGGCTCATCCCTGGGGTGCCCGGTCTCTGATTCAAGATCAAGGTGCTCAATCGTTCGAATTTTCTTTTGATAACAATAACGCAAAAAGAATTCCATCGGATGAAAAATGGCTTGGATCTCGAAAACTCATCGTTAATAGTTTCAAACACGTCTTCTTAATCATTGTGGAATTCCATCAATGGTCTCTGTTTCAAAGTGCTCACCTGTGCTCCAGAACTCCACCACCTGGACCTACCTTCTCCAAGCTTACGCGCAAACGAAGAAGCTCAAACACGGGAAACAGCTCCACGCCAGGCTAATTCGTTCTGGGCAGACAAGATGCAAGTTCACAACCAACCATCTGCTCAACATGTACGCGAAATGTGGCCACGTCGAGTATGCTCACAAACTGTTCGAGAATATGCCTCAGAGGAACATTGTTTCTTGGAGTGCAATGATCACTGCTTTTGCACACAATTGTCAGTACGAGAAATCCCTGAAAACTTTTTGTCAGATGGGGGTGGCTGGGATAAACGCAACCCAGTTTGCCTTTTCAAGTGTAATTCAGGCATCGGCTTCAGTTCGATGTGTAAAAATTGGTAAACAGTTACACTGTCTGAGTTTGAGATGTGGGTTTAGCAATGAACTGTTTGTGGCTAGCAGCTTAGCTGACATGTATTCCAAGTGTGGGTTGGTTCATGATGCTTGCAGGGTTTTCGAAGAGATGCCGTATAAGGATGAGGTTTCCTGGACTTCAATGATTGATGGGTATGGTAAGAATGGTGATAATGAGGAGGCTCTTTCAGCTTATAAAGACATGCTAACTCAAGGACTTTTGGCTGATCATTATGTGCTTTGTAGTACTCTACGTGTCTGTGGAGCATTGAAAGCTTATTGGTTCGGAAAGGGTCTTCATTCAACTGTTATCAAATTAGGATTTGAAAAAGACACTGTTGTAGGCAATGCACTGACTGACATGTACTCAAAAGCAGGTGACATGGTGACTGCTTCAAGAGTATTTGGGAGTGAAACCGGCTATATGAACATTGTGTCATACACTTCTTTGATTGATGGATTTGTGGAAGCAGATCAAACAGAGAAAGCACTTACCCTTTTCATGGATTTCAGGAGACAGGGAATTGAACCTAATGAGTATACCTTTTCAAGTTTAATCAAGGCTTGTGCGAACCAAGCTGCACTTGAGCAAGGGAATCAGCTTCATGCTCAAGTAGTAAAGTTCAATCTAACGGGAGACCCTTTTGTTTCATCTTCTCTAGTTGATATGTATGGGAAATGTGGGTTGCTTGATCAATCTGTGCGTCTATTTAATGGCATAAAAAATCCCTCAGAGACTGCGTTAAATTCATTGTTGGGTACGTTTGCCCAGCATGGTCGTGGTAAAGAAGCAATAGAAATTTTTAACAGGATGGTTAGCGTTGGTGTCAAGCCTAATGCCATAACGTTTATCAATATCTTGATTGGCTGCAGCCATGCTGGAATAGTTGAAGAAGGATTAAATTACTTTCATTCTATGGAAAGAAAATATCAGGTGGCACCCAAGTCAGAACATTACTCTTGTGTTATTGACATGCTTAGTCGAGCAGGAAAGCTCAAAGAAGCAGAAGAGTTCATCAGGACTATGCCTTTTGAACCAAATGCTTTTGGATGGTGTTCTTTTCTCGCAGCTTGTAGGGTACTTGGTGATAAGCAGAGGGGTGAAATGGCAGCTAAAAAACTGATGGAAGCCGAGCCTGATAATAGTGGAGCCCACGTTCTACTCTCGACCATCTATGCAAAGGAAAGACAATGGGAAGATGTGCGTAGCTTGAGGCTCATGATGAGAGACAGCAATCTGAAGAAGCTGCCTGGCTACAGCTGGGTTGATGTTGGCAACAAAACCCATGTTTTTGAGGCTGAAGATTCCTCTCACCCTCAAAAGGCTGAGATCTACAAAAAACTTGATCGTCTAGCATTTGAAATAAAGGAGGCGGGATATGCTCCAGAAACTGATTCTGTCCCTTATGAAATGGATGATAAAGCAAAGGAGAGAGTACTTCTTCATCACAGCGAAAAAATAGCCGTTGCATTTGCGCTCATTAGTGTACCATCTGGAAAGCCTATAATCATCAAGAAAAATTTGAGGGTGTGCAGGGACTGCCATTCTGCTATGAAGTTGATCTCAAAGGTATCAAGAAGAGTGATAATCCTTAGAGACAATAGCAGGTTTCACCATTTTTCAAATGGTTCTTGTTCCTGTAAGGACTATTGGTAGCAGGCCTAACGAAAGGTTGCTTCAAGTTACACAAAATGTGGTACATTTTTTATTTGGTTGATTTTGCAATCTAATGGTCTGGCAATGAATTTATATATGCATATTCAGAATTTGCTTCAGATATGCAATAAAGTTCTTGATTTGAGTGCTATAATTTAAGATTCATTTAGTAGTTTTCGTATGAAAGTGATGTCTAGTGCATGTTTCCAAGAGATCATTGTTCGAAGCTTTTAACATGACGTCTCATACGATAAAGCTACCGTTTAAGATTTATTGGATCAATTACATGGTTGAAGAGAGGGCAACTGGTATCTGGTTAACCCTCAGTTTGACTTCTTGGCTTTGAATGATGCTATTGGATTTGAATGATGGGCCGAGAAATGACATGAAGCTCTCAGTTAAATCTTTGGTGCCATTTGATGTGCTAAATGTTTTTCAATCTACAGTAAACTGCATCTAGTGAGAATTCATCACAGTTATGATAGATTATTTGGTTGGTTTTGCTACTGAATTTCTGGTAAGGAATTTCATGTTTGAGTATCCAGTGTAACAGCTTCAGGATATGCATTGAAGTTACAAATTCTGAATGCAAATATTCAGATTTATTTGGTTGGTTTTGCTACTGAATATTCTGGTAAGGAATTTCATGTTTGAGTATCCAGTGTTACAGCTTCAGGATATCCATTGAAGTTACAAATTCTGAATGCAATTATTCAGATTTATTTGGTTGGTTTTGCTACTGAATATTCTGGTAAGGAATTTCATGTTTGAATACTCAGTGTTACAGCTTCAGAATATGCATTAAAGTTACAAATTTTGAATGCAGTTGTTCAGATCCATTTAGCTGGTTTTCGTTGTTCAAAGTTTCCAGCAAAGCCTGTTGTTAGGTTTACTCTCAAAATTGGTAATCACTAGAAGTGTATTGTGTAAGTTTATTGGTTGTAGGTAATTATATTATACATCGTACGTACTGCTTCTTCTATAAGGAAAAGAAATGCTAATTTATTAATACTTATTTCCCCTTTGTTCTTAGAATTCGCGTTTGCTAGCCTTGGTGGCATATTTCTCCACTTCATGGGAATTGACACCGTAGTGCACTGCATTTCATATTTGCTTGATGGATGGCCTGGCATTCTTTTCTGTTAAGACTAGTGAAAATTTCAGACCTTCAATGGCTTTAATTTCTTAGAAGTCTACACCAAAATTGTGAATAGAAGGCAATATTAACATGTACTTCACCTTTTTTGCATACTTGGTTTTTTTGTTCTTAAACTTTAGTTCAATATTGGACAGTACGCCGCAGAATTCATTCTTCAACTAGAAGTAAGATTTAAGAAATCCCGGTTTGACTTGTATATGACAAAATATTGCAGATTTATAACAGATCTTTGTTTGCAATACCTATTGGTGATAGTGTGGCATTTGATAAGGTAGATTTTGGCTCCTGTCACCTGGTCTTTGCTGCAGGTATTGCCTAGATAAAATGGCATTAGTAGCGCTTATTGACCATGTGCTGGAACAAAGGAAAAGTGAAGAAGCTAGATTATTATTTTGAAAAAAAATAACATTCAGAATTTTTCAAATTAAATTTCAATGGAAAAAAGAAAACAAATTGCAAAGCCTTTTTTTAGGTTTTGTTATTGACCATGAGTTTAGGAACCAAGAGGCAAGAGCAGTGTTCTAAACCCGAATCCTAAATCCATTTCTTCTCAGGCTTACCCTGACTCCTTTAATTCTCAGTTTTTCTCTTAGTGACGACAGCTGCAAGGATATCGGTCTTTTCTCCTAGTGACGTCGGCTGCGAGGATATCAATGAGCAACTGCAGCACTCCTACAAGGGCAAGGACTCCGACTGGTAGCCCTATCTCCTTATCTGTCCCTCACTGTGTTTCTCACTCTCTATCTCAAACTCTCAGTTGACTCGTAAGTGGTAACCTAACTATCCCGTCTGACCGTTCCGTCTCAATCTTAATCGTCTAGGGTAAAATACTATAGTGTAAATACACAAAAATGGCTATTATTTGCATTATATGTAATTTGTAAAAAACTTTAGAACATTGACTAAGAGCTTAAACTGAGAAGATAATATGTATGTGATTAACACAATAATAGACACAGGGAACTACTCACCAAACACATACAAAACCGGTCTAGTATCAGAATCAGAACTAATAAACACTAAAATCAAAGCAACAATCAGCCCAGGAATGTATCCTACTTAAACACTCACTAGGATTTTAGGTCAGGCGGGCAGAACGAAAGGGGTTCTTCTGTATTCAGGAGGAAATAAAATATATGGTGAATTCTAGGGAACAACCTAAAGACCCTGTATTTGGGGGCTTCCTCTAACTCAGGTATAAACCCAAAAGCTGAACAGATTTAGTTGTCTACTATCTAACAGCTTCCAGCCATTTTCGGAGAGTCAAGGCAGTCAGCACAGTATCTCTACCAAGAACAAGGAACCATAGGGGGCATTTTAAGCATTGTCATCATCAGATTCATCTTTCTCCGCCTTATTCCCATCATCATCATCATCATCCCCATCTTCTTCCTCATCATCTTCACTATCAGACATGTTATTTATCACATCTGCAATTATTTTCTTCACCTCGGTCTTTCGGTGCATCAAATCCAATCCAAAATGGTTACCTGGAAAATAGAAGATGAAAATCTAAGCCTCCAGAAAGCAAATCATATGCAGGGCATGAGAGAAAAAAGGACTGGTTAATCTTCAAAGTATTCCAACCCTATTTCAAATGTGATGCTTTTATTTGATCTCATACACTACGCACAGGAAATCCAGAAACAAAATCAATTGATTCCCATACATTGTTGATGAGATTTGATTGAAAGAGTTCCAATAAAAAGTTCCTTCAACAAAATACAAGTTCTTTATATATTTTTTTTTTCGCAGTAGGTAGAGTGTGTTAATGAAAATTTTCATCCGTTGGAGGATTTGGAGCCCTAACATGATAAACACTGAGACCACGTCTAATAAAATATAAGCCAACAAGAAATATGCCAAATTTTCAGACAATTAGACACAACAACAGAAATTAATAGAAAGAACAAGCTTGATTTTCTCCATACCGAGCTTCTGCACAATATCTGATAAAGTTGCCTGCAACATTGAAAAAACAAATATTTGATAGGTTATCAAAGGAGGAAAACTCAAGATCTTGTGCAAATGCATATACCAGTGTCAGCTTACAGTGTTGAAATCAACTTCTTTCAAAATGTTTTCAGCAACAGCTTGCAATTCCTTTGTACTAGGCCCTGCATCCTTCTTTTTGCTTGTTTTACCTTTTCCTAAAAGCAAAAGAGCAGTTAACAGTTTTTCCATTCAAAGAGATATTCAACAGCAATAATAGTCATTATAGTTGGTATCATTCGACCTAAGGTTAGAACTCAGAAAGTTTAGAACTAACAAAAAAACTCAATGGTACAAGCTGAATCGATTCACAAGAAAGAAATCTTCAACCACACGCGGTTGTTGAGCTTCAACGTGAAAACCTCATGTACAGGAATTTAAATTACCTCCTTCCTTAGTCACGGATTTTGATCCCAATTTGCCTGACTGCTTTCTACTAGAATCTTTTTGGTCAGCAGACTTCACCTTCTTGGTTTCACTTTCAGGTTTCTGCTTCTTACTACTAGACCCTTTAACTTGAGAAGGTGATGCAGAATCCTTTGCAAGAACATCACTTATTTTCGTAGTTCTTTTAGATTTTTGCTTGCTTTCTGAAGGCTTGTTGGGATTGTGCTCGTTAATACCTGTAGGAGGTTTCTTACTTTTAGACCCAGAATTCTCCTTAGATTTTGGATTGGGAATCTGTTCTTTGGATTCATCTCCCTCTGTGGACTTGATCTCATCTTCATCACTTTCTTCCTTAGATGCTTCCTTGTCACTGTCTTCTTCCATGGATTTATCCTTCACATCTGAATTTTCTTCTTTGTCTTCATTATCACTTTCTTCCGCAGCTATAGATGTCTTCTTTTGCTTCTCGCCGACTTTTGCCTTCTGCTTGCACCAAGAAAGTTCAGAATACCGAAAATCATAAGCATGTGCAAAAACATATTTTTAAACAGCAGTAAATTTGGGGGAAATAAAAATTTAGAACATTTTGCCTTCACTACATTCTGCGACTTCCCTAGACACTTAAATATGACAATATAATTTAACTCATTTCAACTGTCTTCGTAAACATTCCACTAATTAGGGGGAAATAAGAAATTGTATCAATGAAGCATTGAAGGACATAATTGCATAAATATATATAGACGAGAGCATTACAGATACATGAACTTTTAACATCCACATTCCACTTAGAAATCAACCTTCAAGGGCAGTTGTCACTTTCACTTTCCATGTCCCCTTTCCACATGCGCTTAGAAATCTGCCTTTAATGATATAAAATACTCTATCCATTCCTAATAAGCATAATAATGTGCCTTTCATGATATAATTTTATGAGTGAACTACCATTTGAAACCACAACATATTTACTTACTTCTTCCGATAAACTAAGAGTAATTTAACAAAAAAAAGTATAGGATGAAAAGTTGAGCGCCTTTTGCCTCTCAGGTTCAAACAAAAATGAGCAACAAATGATAGCATACCTTAGATGATCTTTCAGCAGACTGCTCTTTAGATGTAGAGCTTCGGCTAAGTATTGCCTTTGATTTTCTTTTTTTCCCCTTTTGTAGTTCATATTAGGAACAAATAGATCAGAAATGTGTGCCAATCAAGAAGTAAAACAAAAAATAAAACAAATTATATTTCAAAGGAGGTAGAAAACCTGTTCCTTGTCTGCAAGCAAAACAGCAGTTGTGATGTGTGGAGATTGAAGAAATTCCAACAGCTTGGCTAAAAGATCTTCCTGAATTTCCATAATGGATTTAGTAATCAGTTGTCAGAACATCATATTGGGGAAAAGAAGAAAAAGAAAAAAGAAGACTAAAGCTACTGAGAAACACCTTCTTGGAGTTAGCTCTGCTAACAGGAATGTTTAGTACGTCACAGAAGTCTAACAATTTGTCCTTGACACATTTATCAAGCTTTTCTTTGAGTTTGGTCCGTTGTTTTTCCTGTTATATAAAACAATAGCAATTTCACATTAATAATGTCTTCCGAAAATTGCTTCAGGTATTAATAACCTAACCATTAAAGACAATTACCTGTACTCAAATTTGCAATCACCAATAAGTTATAACTAAATTGAAATGTAAAAAGCGACCCATGAAAATGCATGCTAAAGCTCAGATATTATGCATTTGGACATTCATCCAAAATCCACAGTCCAATTTCGACACTTGAGCCATTAATAGTTGAAAAAAAGTTCGTTTCTTCACGAAGCTTCTTCTATTTTTCTGTTACAAACCGCAGATGTCATGTCCCTGAGCACTGGATCGAGTCACAGGTCTACACTCGTCAGGATTTTTCCTGGGAGCTATGATTGTGTATGAGGGGATAGATTAAGCAGACTTGTCCTAAGAAAAGGCATATATATATAGGCTGATCATAACAAGGGAAAGACAAAACTCAGATCCTAAGAAAAGGCCAGAAAGTTATATCCCAATTCCTAAGATATATAAACTAGATCCTAAAATAACTAGATATATTTCAGATCCCTAAATAGATAAATAAGATATCCTAAGTAAGCATATGCTCTCGTCTTTTAACTCTGCATTTTAACTCTACATTTCCTGCAACCACATCATAAACGCTAACATATCAAAATTGTACACAGTACAAACCATTGTTCTTGAATGACCCAGAAACCCATCCTTCAAAATCCTTACCTCATTTTCAACCCAAACAAAGCCAGAGAATAAGCCTATGTCTTTCTTCAATTTATGCACCTGTGAGAAAGGAAAGACAAAATTACTTATCCTAACAAATAAATTAGTTACAACGAAATGTTCACTCCAAAGAACATCAAGACAAAATCCAAGTATGACAGAGCAACAGACAACCATACCTTTGCTTTTTTGCCAAAGAGAATTGTGTGTAGTAATTGAAGATTGTCATCAGGTTTTCTCTTGGATAATTTGTAAGCCACTATATAGTTCAGAATATCAGACCCAAAAATGCATATAGCAATGGGAAATAACAGTAAACGTAGAATCAGAAAGGTAGTGCATAAACACAGCAGAAACTCCTAAATCCTAACTAGCAGCTCGTGCTTATCAGTTAAAAACAGCTTATGCTTATCACAAGGATAAGGGTTAGTTTGAGATCACATAGCTTATCAGAGTTAAAGCTTATTGAGTAGCTGAAATAGGTAGCTGACTGAACGGACTTATTATTTTGAAAAACTTGATGAATGATGATTTTTTGTGAGCATGAAGCTTACTGGATAGTTAGTTCATAAGTGTAAAATCTAGGGATAAACTTTATAAGCTCCGAAGTCTATAAATTACTCCTACAGGATTCACATAATATAATCTATAAGCTCCCACCACACACCACCTAGCTTATCATCTTCATAAGCTTCTAAAATTTTGCTCCCAAACAAAAAAGCCATTACACAGGCTTTCTTCACCGAGGTTGAAGTTTATCTTCTACAAATTGCTAGTCACAATGCACACCCTTCAATAAAAATATCATCAATGACAGTTTGATGCTTTCCCGTGTATTTTAACATATATTGTCGCAGGAGGGTGGATGCATTTTTAGAAAACACCAACAGCATGTGTGATTTGAAAATATACTTGATTTTCAGTTCTTTTTTTGTAATAGCATAGTTTAGAGAAAATCACAATTTGTTCTACCTCTTGCGCGTTGCAAACAAACAACTGCAAGACATATCAGACTTTTCAGAACCATTTTTTAGTATTGTACTCCCCATATTTGTAATAATCAAACTGCAAGAAAACCAAGTAGTATCTCTTAAACTTGAAAGGTTTATTCTACGACTTTTTCTGTTCTCTCGCAAAACACATCTATATCAAATAATCTCTAAATATACTAAATGTTCACAACAAACAAAGCATAGGAACTCTACATGGTCATTGCATTCTTTTGAAGATTAACAAATACAACATGCGCTAAAGCAAATCCAAGATTTGCTAAATACTGATGATGCTATAATTCGTTAAACACGTGTCAGTTTTTCAAAACGAAAATCATAATGTTTGGCAGCTATGTCTCGAGTTGAAAGTAATGAAGCCATAGCAACTCTTCGCAGTAGATATTTATTTCCAGATTTTCCAATGGAACCATGCAAATCCATCATGAACTTGATATGCAATAACTCTATACATCAGTCCCAATCCAAAAATCCAAATGTTTAATTACCATTAAGGAAACAAAAAGATGAAAAATACAAATCAGAAATAAAGAGGAAAAAAGAGATATCTAACAACATACCATTTGGAATATCCTTCAGCTGTGTGCCACTACCCTGAAAATCAAGCAGACAAAAAGGAGTTTAATATGAGCTAGTATAGCCAGACATAGCAGAGTTGCAGATGCATGTATGTTAGTAATATGTATACATGATTACATGGTTGGTCATTAATAGGCTTGTAAGTAAAACTTATAAGAGCCTTACAGTACCCATACCCTTTTATGGGGAAAAGGTTTCTGCTTAAATAAATACATTGTGTTTGACTAAAACCGTTTCTAGCTCGAAACGTATTCTTTCTCACGCAGAAACTAAAATTCCCACTAGGACCGGTTTCTACCATTCCCAAATTCATCTTCTTCGCGCATTTCGCTTCCATGAAGGCAAAGGAGGAAGAGCACTTCCATGGCTGCCTGGGTAGGAGGGAGTACGAACTGGCAGAGTGGCAGAGGATTGGGTGAATGAGAAGTGAAAAGACTAGGATACTCAGCACAGGTGAGAACTGGGTTTGAATATTCATCTCGCTGGGAAACCTCTTCTTCACCTCTTCAATCAACACTGTGGAAATTTCTTCACGTCTTCCCTAATTTTCTCCTTATCTTCGCATATGGTACTGCATTCCGCCCACACAACTTCTCCTTGGACAAAACCGTACTAGATAAGAGGGAGAACAGGGGATGGTTGAAATGCGAGGGGTGAAGGATGGCAACATGGTTAGGTGGACAGGTCATGAAATGGTGATGATGGCGGAACAAGCCCTTAAAAACTCTTATTTAATCCCAAACATTCAACCAAATAACACAATTCACAGGAGACTTAACCCAATTTCTGGCGTAAGAAATTAAAAACATAGATTATGTTTGCTATGGTTCTCTTCCAAAAGTCTCTTACTTGTCGATGTAATCTCTCTAGATTTATACATAGCAGCGACTTTTGTTCATTGAGCATAAAAAATCAAACAATTTGGCAATAAAAAGGGTGACTCAGTTGAAAATACCTTAGCAATTGCGAAGGGTTTCTTGTTAGCGGCTGACCTTGGAACTGGCGACGGGGCATAGTAGCGTTCGACTGTTTTCCTCTCTCTGGTAGGCCTGTCGATGGGCGTCCTAGCTGCATCCTGCTCCTCTTCACCTTCCTCCTCTGCCTCAACTTCTCCGCCTTCCTGCTCCGGCCCCGTTTCTTCATTCTCCGGCCCCGTTTCTTCATTCTCCGGCTTCCTAGTCTCCTCCCCCTGCTCGTCAATCGCCATCGAGTAGGAGGGCAATTCAGCAGATAAACACACAAGCAACGCGTGAACAGGTACAAATCTACAAAATTAAAAACCCTAGCAGCGACTATGTGAGATTGTGGGCAAAACTTATCTGATTTCTTATTAGGCACTCAGAAACCCTAGAAAGCTTAATTACATGAATAGCCTTAAGAAAATAATATTCACAAGTTGTATATGTATAATCTATATATATTACTAAATCAGCACCCATTTTGTCCACGTGTCAACCTCTAAGCTCGTCCGCATCAGCTTTTTTTTCCAATTTATTTACAGATTTGCCACAACGTATTTACAGATTTGCCATTAATTATTTTATAAGAAAATTTTTTATTAGAATTTGTAAACAGTCATCATGCCATGTCAATTTTATTAAAATAAATAACTAAAAATAAATAAATCTACCTATCTACCAATCAAAACTAGCAAACTGATATATTTTAACTCGATTTGTTGAGAAAATCTAAGGCAAATATTCTAACAAGATTTGACACATTTGTTTAATTTAAAACTAAATCAAATTTTGCTCCTCTATCTAAATATAAGTAAAAGTGATAATATATTAAGGTATAAATATAATACTCGAATAATAATTTTTGTGATAGAATTTTAATTATTTAAAAAAAATTAATCCTCATATGTTAGTCATATTAATTAATAAAAATAATTTTTACTATAAATTAATATAAAATATATGATGCATCATTGTGAAAATATAATCTTTATTTAGACAATCCCGCACAAGGTGCGGGCATTAAACTAGTTGTATATATATCCCCATACTCCCCTCAAGTTGGAGAGTCCTGAACAGGCAACTTGTTGCGAGACAGTCTGCTGCTTCTTCGTCTTCCAAGAGATAGGCGAGTCACCAAGAAGAAGAAAATAGCCCGTGATAGACCGGCAAGTAGAGGGACATGAAGCATAATCCGAGTCACAATACACTGATAACGAAAGCGAACTAGATGCACTGAAGAAGATTCCTTGTCCAGGATTGGACTTAAGGTATCTCAATACACGTAGTGCTGCATCCCAGTGATCATCAGTAGGTGTAGTCATAAATTGAGCAAGTGTATGCAAAGGATAGCAAAGCTCCGGTCTAGTAATCGTCAAATAAAGCAACCTTCCAATTAGACGTCGATATTGGGCGGGATCTTTGTAAATAGGAGCTTTGGAAGTAGCCAACTTATTATTTTGCTCCATGGGAAAAAAAAGACGGTTTGGCAGCTGTCATTCCTGTTCCAACAAGTATATCCAAACAATATTCCGTTGCGATAGAAAAATACCATCATCAGAGCGAGATATTTCAAGGCCTAAGAAATATTTGAGAAAACCCAAATTCTTCATGTGAAAAGAAGAACTGAGATGTTTCTGCAAGTTTGCAATTGCGTATGGATTAGAGCCTGAAATAATGAGATCATCCACGTAAACAAGCACAAGTAAAGTAGAGCCATCTCGAAAGTAGCTGAAAAGGGAATAATCCGCTTTCGATTGTTGAAAGCCAAATTTAATAAGTGAGGAAGAGAGCTTAGCAAACCAGTTCCGGGGCGCTTGACAGAGCCCATAAAGAGACTTTTGCAATCGACATACTTTGTTAGGAGATGACGAGTAAAATCCCGTTGGAGGCTTCATATAAACTTCCTCCTCAAGATCCTCATGCAAAAATGAATTATGAACATCCATTTGATGTACTTCCCATCCTTTGCTTGCTGCAACTGCTAAAAATAATCGTATGGAAACCATCTTAGCAACAGGCGCGGATGTCTCATGATAATCTATGCCTTCACGTTGAATATTTCCGAGAACCACAAGGCGAGCCTTATGTCTTTCGATTGAGCCATCAGAACGAAATTTCAGACGAAATACCCATTTCGAACCAAGTGGCCGTTTTCCTGGAGGTAAATCAACGAGAGTCCAAGTCTGGTTTCTATCAAGGGCATCAATTTCTTCCTTCATTGCAGCTCGCCAGTGAGAAGATTTAAAAGCCTCTGCAAAAGATCGTGGTTCGGAAATAGCCAAAACTGAAGCTAGAAAAGCTCGATGTGAGAGTGATAACCGATCATAACCAACAAAATTAGCCAAAGGATAGAGCATACCTGATGATATTGACGAGGAGATGTCAAGAGAAGGTGAATTGTTTGAACGAACAGTGTTGCAAACAAAATCTCGTAGCTTAACCGAAGTAGTGCGAGTGCAGGAAGTTTGACGGGTAGGTTCAATAATCGGTGAAGGTGTAGGATCAATGGAGGTTGATGTGGCAGGGGATGGAATTAACAAAGTTTGTGAAAGTTGTACATCAGAGGAGGGAAGGGTTAGAGAGGAACTCCCCTTGTCATTGGTATTGGCAAATGGGTTGTTGGCAGACGTAGGATTTGCAACATTTGGATGAGAAAGTGGAGGTAAGGTGTCATAAACAGAAGGTGGTATGATATTTGAGACTCAATGGGAATGGTAGTAGGTAAAGAGTAAGGAAAAACCTGCTCAAAAAATGATACGTCACGAGAAATAAAAAATATTTTCGATTCGATATCATAAAGCTCCCAACTTTCAGTGCCAACAAGATAACCCAAAAAAACACACTTTCGGCCTCTAGGAGCAAATTTGTCACTAGAACGAGGGATTGTAGAAGCATAGCATAAACAACCAAAAACCTTAATATGAGAATAAAAAGGTGGTGTGTTATACAATTTTTCATATGGTGTTTTGTGGTTTAGGATGGGTGATGGAGTACGGTTTATTAAATATGCAGCAGTGAGAACACATTCCCCCCAAAAATGAATCGGTAAATGTGCTTGAAAACGTATTGAACGAGCAATATTTAATAGATGCCGATGTTTTCTCTCAACCCGACCGTTTTGTTGTGGAGTGGCAATGCATGATGTTTCAAAAGAAATACCATGAGAAAGAAAGAAGGATTTGAGACATGTGAATTCAGTTTCACTATCACTTCGAACACATTTTATATGCTTATTAAATTGGGTGATAACCATGGAACGAAATTGAGAAATCAAAGTAGCAACATCGGATTTGTGTTTCATAAGGTAAATCCAAACTCCCCGGGAGTAATCATCTACTATTCTCAAAAAATAGGAGGCACCGGACGAGGACGGCGTCCGATAAGGGCCCCAAACATCACAATGTATCAATGCAAAAGGTTCAACAACATGAGAAATGCTAATAGGAAAACTAGAGCGTGATTGTTTAGCAATATGACATGAATCGCAAAGAAAAGGTTTACTAGATACACCTTCCTGGAAAATTTTGCTAGGAAGACGAGACAATACTAAGGGAGACGGATGGCCCAAACGGTGATGCCAAAGGACGGATTGGGAAGCACAAACGTCTGAGCAAGCACGAGACCTTTGCAAAGATGGTCGAAGCCAAAAAACACCATTTCTCTCTTCACCGACCCCAATCAACATCATCGTAGTATGGTCCTGCAATAGACATAACTTGTTAGTAAAAATCACAGAGCATCGTTGTTCATTCATCAACTAGGATAAAGAGATTAAATTGCATTGCAATTTTGGAACATAAAGGACTTTATGCAATTTCAAATCCGTGTAGAATTCAACTCGGCCAGCTTTGGATGCACTAGTCAAAACCCCATCCGGAAGCATAATAGATGAAGTAGAAACGACTTGAACATTGTTTATAGGTAAATTTTGACGAATTTGATCATGTGTACCAAGACTAAAAAAAAATTGAAGTTAATGACATAAATGTCATTTTAATTAATTTTGTAACCTAATTAGTATGAAACAAATTAAGGAATTGGATTGTGCAAAATATAACTCCCATATACATATACATGTTTGAGGGATTTATGTTTATAAGCACCAAGTCTAATAAAGACTTAACAACTAATCAATTAGATGAAATTTCTTGAATTTTATCATTTGTGAAATTAAATAAAATGACATGAAATTACCCATAAATATTTATTATATGGTTGATTTCTTATTGTTATTTTTTTACAAGAATGAAGAAGGCTTCCATAAATATGATACAAAGTGTTGATTAAAAGCTCAAAAGTGGTGATCAAAGATCCAAAAATAAAGGGCCCAATAAGAACTTTTTAATTGTTACATCAACGAATAATTAAGTCTGTTGACATAAAAAAAACTGAATTGATTTTATATATAGATATATATATACATCAGTTTTAAAAGAAAACAAAAAAAAATTCAACTATCCCACGTTCAAATCACGTCTCACGTTCAGCTGCTTGTAGCAGTTGCTCTGCTTATGGGTAACTGGCTTTACAAAAATTGGATAAATAGAGCCAACGAGATCTTCTTTCCCGGAAGAAGGCCTAAACCTGCAAACACAAAGAAAGCCTAAACCTGCATATACACAGAGCCACAGAGAGCTTGCAAATCCTTACTATACTAAAAGTGAAACTTCTCCAAATGAATAGGGGAATTCCGCAATTGCCTTTATATCCTATATTTTCCAATTTTACCCTTGCTCATTTCCGCTAATTACAACCCGTCATCCTTTTCCTTTTTTTTACCCCTCATCTAAAAGGTCCATCTGTCCTTTAAACCCATACACGCGTCATTGCACGGTCTCTATTCTTCTTCTTGTTTTGCAGTGAATTGACAGCCGCTTTTGCCTCCATCTCCTTCATACTGAGGCTTCTTCAATACTCCAACCATCTCCATTATAGTGTCTTCTTCATCTTCTACCCTACTCTCATAGTCTCATACCTGCCTTTTTCTTCGATTCACCTTTTGCTTTGTTAATTCTCTGCCGCTTCACTTTCTTCATCCAACAAGATCTACACAAATTCTATATGATCCATTTTCTAATTTCCTCCACTCTCGGATTTGGTTTTGCACTGTAAACCTAATCACACTTTTCCTCTTTCTCTTTTCTTGTTTGGTCTCTACTCTCGGATTTGGTTCTGCCGCCAGCACCAGGGATTGTTGCCCATCACCCACGGGCGATGAAAATGGAACACCAGCGCTGGATCTAACCTTTCATCGTCGTTGGCACTCAGATCCCTTGGCCTCGAAAGGGTTAGAGAAGAAAGAGTAAAAATAAGTGCAAATCTGGAAAGGTTTCATTTTTTTCTTCGGTTCTCATTCTCAATCTTCTTTGTTATGTAACTTTCCTATTCATTTTTACTAAGAAACGCAAATTGGTGAAAAATTGAACAGACAGATACAACATCAGTGATGCATGAGATGATGGGGTACATAAAGTTCTTGCAAGGTCAGGTCAAAGTGATTTGTTCTCCATCTCTCGTAGTCTCTGTGCAACTTCACCCGAGGAAGTCATCGGAGTCGCCGCCTGCAGTTCTCCCTTTCCCGATCTGGACCGGAGCGCAAGGTGGCGATCTTAGGTGCCGCCTGCAGTTCTCCCTTTACCTGCATCCCTATATTTGTATGATCTTCATTCTTCAGCAATTCTATTCTCCTTATATTACAACAAACGTTGATAAGAAAGATTTCTCATTTCCTCTCATTATTGGTTAATTAGTAATTTAGCACTTTCCTATGTTCAAAACAAATTGCATCTACTATATTCAGTTGATGATTCATATTTATTTGTTTCATATTATTTGTTGTTGTTTCAGGAGTTATAAGCATGCATGTTGTTCGACGAAATGTCAACCTGAGTTTGGGTATACTAAGTTGGGCGAAGGAAGACCAATTTATATCGTCTAATACTAAGACGCACCAATGTTTGCAAACAATGCAAGATGCTTGCTTTCAAGGTATATAATATACCTTCTAAGTTCTATACTCTTAAGTCCTATGATTCCTATCCTGACAAAAATGTGTAAAGAAAGAACTCTAAAAAAGTATTGCGTCAAGAACTTGAAGTCATGCTCACTTCAAATTAGGAGATTAATCAGAAGGTGATTGTAATATCGTGTTTGTGAATTCACTTTCTTTGATTTTTGTCTTACAACTGATGTTGTAAGATGAACCCGTACAAGGATAGATGCTAAAGAATGGTTTGGGATAAAAATGTTATTCTTTTTTCACAACATTCTCATATATTTGACTGAAGAACTATGCCATTTTGATCTTTGTGTTGTACATATTACTTGTTAGAGTAACATTCATTACCATACGAATTTAAAGGCACGTACTGCAGTTTGTGGTGGTGTGATAAAAATGACAAGTTAGAACAGGTTCATTAGGTTATGGGTATATTATAGATTGAATTTTGGTTAGGTTGATTCTTTGGATCATGTTCTTGGCATTTTCAACTTAATTTTTTTATTTGACATGAGGAAGCTAACATTAAGTAATTTGGACATGTAAAGGCTGATGTCTAACAACCAAGAGACTTAAATTTTATATATAGAGAAGCTTTTGGTGTATTGTAGTTGGCTTCCAATTAACAATCCCAAGGATTAAATCATTCATGTGAAATTCATAACTACTTTTGAATTACAAGTTTCTTCAGAACATTTTTTAGTTATCTGATCTTTTCGTGAACTAAATAGATGGAAACAATGGAGATCGAGAGAGAGGAGGAGATCATAGACATGTCATTGTCTCGAGCCATGCAGATTTCAGGTGACAACAGTTTTGGTCATAGTATAGATTTCATGCCCCAAGGCTATGGTAGGAACTGGAGCTCGGAAAACGATATCGAGGATGACCCCTCCCCAAGTGTTGACCGCCCTCTTCCTATCTATCTTAAGGTTCTACTTGAACAGTGAATTACTTCATAGCTCCATTTTTTCGCAATTGTCGCATAACTGATCAATTAACTCTTTTTTTTTTGTCAATCTCAGTTTGAAGATGTGCAGTTTAAGGTCAAGAACATTCAAGCTAATCCTGTTAAGGAAGTGGTCAGCTCCCAGCTCAATACCGAGAAAGAAAAATACAAGTACATCTTGAAGGGTATAACTAGGATCGTTCGACCCAGAGAAATTTTAGCTTTGATGGGTCCTTCTGGTAGTGGGAAGACTACCTTGCTTAGGATCATTGGTGGTAGGTTGCAGGACAACGTCAAGAGAAAAATCACTTACAATGAAACTCCTTTTCATCCTGCTATCAAGAGAAGGTAATTTATTTAGTTCTTTCCTCCTAATTGTGCTATTAGAACAAATTTGCTGTAGCAAGAAGAGTTTTTTAGTATTGTCATTTTTTTTGTACAGGATAGGGTTTGTGGCAACAGATGATATCCTGTATCCACAGTTGACTGTAGAAGAGACTTTGATTATTGCTGCATATCTTAGGCTTCCAAAAAGCATGAGCAGAAAGCAGAAGCTTGATAGAGTTGAAGTGATCATTAAGGAACTAGGCTTAGAAAGGTTTGTATCTTAAAAGGGTATTTCTTGGTTCAAATAAGATTAGTTTAATTATGTTCCATAGTTTTGTAACTCTTTTTTTATGCAACATTTGCTTAGGCTTACTTCCGACTACACCTGCCAGTTGATCAACTTGTGCCTCACATTCAGCTGTTGGAGGATAAAATAGATAGGGAAATTGGAGTACCGGATACCAAAGTATTATTAAACTTTGTGCCTCACATTGAACAGTTATGATTCCTTAGAATATCCTTAATTTAGTATTTTCAGTTAAGTTGTTAGCTAGGTGAAGATTGGTAGTACTGATATGGAACAACGATTGCTGCTTGATTAGTTTTTCTATCATTTCTTAGGTTTTCGGATGTTGAATCCGCAAATAGAGGAAGGCATATGTCAAGTGTTGGCATACTTATGGTTGGAAGCGCAACTCAATCCCGGAGCGAGCAGCAGCCAAGCATCATCATATAGAGGGTAAGAGATCACCATTTGAGTTAAAGCTAGGCAATTTCTTTAAAAACCAGAAAAAAAATCGGACGTTTCACCTGTATATGGAGACGGGTTTCGAGCTGCTAACCAGGTTGTGCTTAAGTATTGATCATTTGTTATTGATCATTTGTGGATGACAAGTAACTTGCCATTCTGAAGTTGTAATTTAGGTTGTTTCAAGGAGGGAGGAGGTGGTGGTTTGTTTTTGAACTTGCTTAATTAATTGATTGGATCGAGTCTCACCGTCATTTATAAATTTGCTGGCAATTACTTTGATCGGGAGGTTTGTGCTTCTCACATATAGCATTTCTTGGGTGCTTATAATTGATTGTTTGCTCCTGAATTGTTTACTACATGTTAATTAGCTTAGATATTGAAGTAATTGAACGGAACTGACATTTTTCCATTACTACATATGCGTTTGGCTCCTGATTTAAAAAGATTCAATTTTTGTTATCTGGGTTTGTGTTGATTTTTTCCGATTTCGTCTACGTTGTATTATTTTTTTTTAATTTCATCTACGATTAACCATTAACACGTTAATATTAATTCGACATAATCTATAACAAAGTTAATATTAAACTATTGATTTTTCGATTTAATCTATAACAAAAAAATCTCCGAACAAATCCATGGTGCGAGTGCGTAATGACAAATAGTAATGCGAGTGCGTAATGACAAATCTTACTAGTACAAAGAAATACGGAAGAGGTTTCTCCTTTTGATCGTTATCGGAAGAGGTTTACGATTGTAAATCACAGCGCGCGTGCGTAGCACGCGCGTCCACACTAGTACAAAGAAATACGGAAGAAAAGCAAAGCATAAAGTGAACTAGAAGAGAAGAAGAATCAAAGTGAGTAGGCTATTTTTGTAACCTGCTTACCACTGGCGTGAAGTTAGTCAAACCAGAATCATGGTTGCATTCTTCCAACACAAAATCTGCATTTGGCTTGAAAGTGAATACTTTCGGCTGTTGCTCCTGGTTGCATTCTTCTTACGTTAAAATCTGTAGTTGGATCGAAAGTGAATATTTTCGACCACTACACAAATTTGTAGTCGACCGAAAGTAATCACTTTTCGATCACTACATCTGAGCCTTGTGTTCGATTGAACATACCACCATGTGAATCATCTGTTTCACAACAACAAAAGCCAATTTCGAGTTCTTGCTGCTAAATTTCAGACAACTTATTTACTGCTAAATATCAGCAATGGATTGACCTATATATAAACTCATTTTTGGAAACTCAAACCATCTCAAAACATCATCACAAGCATGATTAAACAAATATCTGAACAAAAATGATCTATCATTTTCTATGAGATCATAAATTGCATTGACTAAGTGTGAAATCTAAAAACAATCTCTCACATTGTCAAAGTTGTATTCTACTGAACACCAAAGAAAAAATATGACAGTGGACTTTTGGCAAAAGCTATTCTACTAGCCGTAAACAAAGTAGATCCAATTCATTTCCCTTTGGTTTTCTTGACCTCTGGCTTTCATTGGGTACAAAATGAAGGAAAACATTTAACTAGAAATTAATTAGTTCAGAATGTTCAAATATAGGGCAATTCTACAATGTTAGTGTCTATATTCAACATTAATGTAAAATCAAGCAAAAATGTCAGATTTACAAAATTAAAGCAAATCAATCTCCCCAAGTTCCATTTGAAACTTCTTTTTATTGTTAACCACACTCAATGACAGTTGACAGATATGAGTCTCCCTGATTCAATTTGAGTTGAATCTTATACAAAAGTTGTTCATATCACAAATTATACCAGTTTCAATCTCAGATTGATTTGGGTCAATGCAAACAAACACCAAATCGAGCCATAAGGTAGTCGATAAAATTTTACCAAAAAAAAACAAATCTAAGATAGGGCTTGTGAGTGATATTCATGGCAGACGATTCTATAAACGAAATTGAACGCCATACTTACGGGGGAGGTTTGTGTTCTTTTCACCTCCTTCGGCTCTTGTATTTCTTATCTTCAATTGAGCTGTAAGTGAGTTACCCATTTCTTCCAATAGCCATCTCCTGCAGGTCTCCGTCCCTTCCGGTTATAGAGAAATTGAAATAAGAATTGAGTCTTACCACCATTCTTTTGATTTTGTGGGTTCGATAATGAGTTTTTGATATCTCCGTGGCTGAAGACTTGAAGTTACTAATTTCTCTTCTGGATAAGACTGACCGAAAAGAAAGAAGGGAAAGAGACAGTAAAAGTAATAGAAAGAATATAAAGCAGAAGTTTAGAAGATATGAAAGTTCACCTACACCTTGAAAATTGAGACCCACATTCAATTTATATTCACTTGGAGTCAAACAATACAATACGTAACAATCTTCTCTTGCAAGATAAATATATAATATATAGAATTAAAAATGAATAAAATTATAAAAAAAGAAGAAGAAAAAGACAGAAATAAGTGAGATGTGAAATAAGATAAGACACCCACGTGGAGTGATAATTCAAACTTGAATTATTTTTAAAATGAACCCATAAAAACACTTATTTATGAAAGTGGTCTCATTAATATGAATTTTATAAATATAATCATAAACTTACGGTTTAAATACTGTAGCTAAATCTATTAAATCCATTTAGAACTACGTAAGGACTTGCACCACTCAAATGGTTATGTAGGTAGCTTGACATATTAAGTATAATCGCAAATCATAAATCCAAATCATACATCTTTAGGTAGAACTACGTTATGACTTGATACTCTTTCCGAGCTACGTAGAAAATCCGATATTAAGTTAAATTGGATTCAGTCGACCTACCCGAGTAAAGTAAATTATGAATCAAATCTCGGACGTAAAATCAAAGACACCAAGTTTTCTAAACTCGATATAAAGCATCCGCTCATCGAGTTTATCCACAAAACAAAAATCCAAACTATATATCTTTTCATCCAAAACTACGTCGTGACTTGATGCTCTTTCCGAGCTATGTAGGAAATCCAATGTTGGATTCAGTCGCACCGCCTAAATAAAATCAACTCTAAAATAAATCTTAGAGTTAAAACCAAAATTCTCAAATATTCATGAACTCGATCTTAAGCATCCGCTAGTCGAGTTTAACCACAAAAGTCCAAACAATTAAGAACTACATGCGACTTGATTCCTAATAAAGGATACGTAGGAAATTTGGTAAATTAAAACCCGAATTCAGTCACAAAAATTAAAATATAATAAAATAAATAACCTAACACTTTTTTTGATCATGCGCGTGATAGTGGGATAAATTAAGCAACCCTTCCTATAAGGTGGATATAATTTAATTATTTGATGCATGGTCGAGATATAAATGTCATGCAAATGATAATTGCATCATCGTATGGGCAACCCTTCATATAAGGTGGGTTTGGACTTTGATTCTCTTATGCATGAAAGCACTGCACTGAACTACGTGAGGCTTGATCCTCTTTAACGAGGTACGTAGGCAACCCGTCCAAAAACGGGTGCAGCCCAAATCACTAAAACCAACCAAATATCGGTATTATATAACTTAGAATCAAAAGGTCAAAAAGAGAGGGTCGAACTCAAATAATAAAAATAAATAAATAAAATGTGTTTTGTAAATTTGTATTCGAATAAAACATAAAAGGTGTTTTGTAAATTTGTGTACATTTTTTGCTCAACAAACATCAACAAGTAACGATAAATTTCCCGTCATATGAAACGAGGCACCACTATCAAGTAGCCAAGAGGAAGATGAGTTACCATTAGATGTGTCGGATGAATGAGTATTATTAAAGATTTACAAGCGAGCTCCATTGAGTGTTAGACAGGCCAGAGAACTGAGAGCGATCGACCATATGTAGAGAAGAAATTGTTGGTGTAGAAGAACCACAATATGCAGCATGAGCAACTACTATAGATTGAGCAACAGGTAAAGAAGATTGATCTTTGCCAACTTGTGACTTACCTTTGAGATTAGATGGATAATGACCATTATCATCCTTAGGTTGGCCATTAGCATCACGAGGCCACCAGTCCGGATATCCTGTTATCTTGAAGCAAGATGATCGTTCATGTCCTTGACGTCCACAATGCATGCAGATAGGTCGGTCAGATGAAGAGCGCTTTGGCTCATCCCGACGAGTAGATTGACGACGATCAACACGACGAGAAGAACCGGGTCGTTGAAATACAAATACTCCGCCATCAGCAGGAGCATCACGTGCTCAATTTATTAGATGTTGACGTTCCTCTTGAACAACCATTGCATATGTCTTGTTCAGCGACGGAAGGGGATCCTTAGAAGCGATGTTTGAACGGATAGTAGCGTACGAGTCGTCCATACCAGCAAGAAACTAGTGAACCTTATCTTCCTCGTGAGCCGTATCTAGCCGTCGTCCTACATCACAAGTACATGTATTACAAGTACAACGAACACGAACCTGAACGTGTAATTCGTCCCATAAGCGTTTGAGACGTCCAAAGTATTCCGAGACTGTCTGACCATTGAGCGTACACCTTGCCAACTCATATCTCAGTTGTTGAACGCGAGGACCATGCCCTATTGTGTTGCGAGTTTTGACATCATCGTAAAACTCTTTTGCATTCTCAAAATAGGAGATTATTGTGCGAAGAGATGGATCCATGGTTGGATCATCCAACCTTGAAGTATTGCATTTACTTGCATCCAGTCTTCAATTTTAGCAGCATATGTTGGTTTAGTAATTGTCCCGTTGATGAAGCCAAGTTTACGACGTGCAGAGAGTGCGTTGCGTAAACATAAATCTCAATCTTGGAAGTTATCTTGCTTCAGTGGGATAGCCGTAATAGACATGCCAGTGTGGTCAGAGGGATGCAAATAGTAGGGGTCAGAGGTATTTGTAGTAGTATTAGCCATGGTGGAATTGTTGGAGGCAGACAATCGAAGTGACGATCGAAAAAGATTTGCGGGATCAGTTAGGGAAGAATCGGCTCTGATACCATGTGAGATTGTGGACAAAACTGATCTGATTTCTTATTAGGCACTCAACCATATATATATATATATAAGTTCAGCAAAAGACACTTCAGAAACCCTAGAAAGCCTAATTACATGAATAACCCTTAAAAAAGTAATATTCACAGGTTGTATATGTATATATATCCGCATAGACTGAGAGGTAAACTACCCAAATTTTTTTTTGGTAAAGGGAGGTAAACTGCCCAATTGGACACAAACGGTGATCCAATTAAGCCGTTATGAGAGTGAGTGTGTGAAGAGAGAGAGAAAGAGAGGTGTCGGAATTTTGGGAGGACCGCGAGTGCCTTGTTTGATTGTGTGGGGATAGTGTGAGGTTGCACGGATTCGTGCGAGTTTTTAGACTCCCTCCTTATGCCCACAATGTTGGTTTTTTAAATCAAGTTTTTAGCCCGATTGCTCGCAAGTTTGATGTTATGCGTATCACATTTACATCTACGCATTCTATGTGGAGCGTTAAGTCCAATCAGAAGTATGCGTCTAACATGCGTAGGAATATTTATTTGAGCGCCGGCTCTTGGCGGCTGCGCTCACATCTTAAATCAGGTAAAAAATGCCGGTGTTTTTCGATGTAAAGCGTGAAAATCTCATTGAAAAAAATGGGGGTTTGGGCGCCATCGCTCAAATTAATACAAGTTTTTTTAAAACACTTACTGCGGCTCCGCAATGCATAGTCGGACAAGCGGTATAACTAGTATGTTCCATGTGGTACAAATAGCAATAACCAGTTTTTAGACTCATCCTTCAATCACGGTTTATGCTTCAAATGGGTAAGTGTGTTGCTATTGTACAAATGAGCATTAACCCGATTTTTATGTTTTAATTGAAGGAAATAAAAAAAATATTCTTCCAATTTTATTCTTTTTGCTTCTCAATCTGTAAATTACTTTACAACAACTGTTCGACGGCCAATAACACAAATTTACTTTTAATTTTAATTAAGAAAATTAAGTGAACTAGTTTGTGTTAACGATACAATGAATGCTTTAGTAACCCAATGACCCATTCCCCTCAAAAAAAACTTTTGAGCAAAATTTGGTAAACTACAAATCACAAGGGCATCATCCATAATATCCTTAAAATTTTTGATTTTGTTTTTTTATTCGTCTATCGCCAAATTTATTGTCAAATAATATCAATTTATACATTCCTAACGCGATTAAAAATTTACTTCATCAAAGGTAAAAACTCAAAACGTACAAAATTGAAATTTCAAACATTCAACTGAACCCTAAATTTCAGAAAAACAAACATTGCAAATTGACTTGATTTTTTTTTCATAAAAACTTTGTGCGATGAAAAAATGTAGATCGTTCATGTAGATGTGATACGCGCTTTCAAACGTCAAATCAGACCAATATTTAAGCCGGAAAATTAAAACTGAAGATTTGAGATGCAAGTGAAAAGACAACGTAAAAATATATTTCTACTTTCTTCTTGTTTTTGTTAAGAGTTCATGCATTGTATGTCTCTCTTGATGATGTTATGAATCTGATTGATAATGACGTAAGGGGGTCAAATTATCCTCGCGTGATGACTATTTCACCTATCTTTTATATATAATAAGCATTGCTAGATGTGCAAAGACACTAAAGTTGTGTTTAGTGTAGACTTGGGCCCCAAACCTAAGCCTAAACCGGCCCAACTCAAACCGCCAAACCGGCGGTTTGGCGGTTTGACACACTATTTAAAAAAAATGAAAAAGGTTCAAACCGTCGGTTTATTTGCCAAACCTAAACCGCTAACCTACGGTTTGAGCAAACCGGCAAACCTAAACCGGCGGTTTGGGCCGGTTCACAAACTGCCGGTTTGGCGGTTTGGTTTAAACCAGACCCTTGTCTAGTTTAGTGTGAGATTATAGGGATTATTTTAGACTATTTGAAAGAAATTAATATTTTGAAGGGGTTGTTGTTAAATAAAAATTATAGATTAAAGTATTAAAATAACTTGTATGATTGAAAATAACCTTTCGCCCAAGGTTACCAAACAGAAAACCTAACTGTTGCTTCCGGAAAAAAAATGTACACCGAACAAGAATAGCTTCTGTACATCAACGGGCTCGAGGCAATGGCCCGTTAATTTAATGGGCCTATCTATAGAAAGGCCCGTTCATTGTAAAACCCTAGATCAGGCAATACATAAGTGAGAAAACGCCTATGCACATATATAACGCGCTCCTCGAACAAAAACCCTGATTCTTCCCCGTCGCCGTTGACAGTGACGAGAACAACAGCAGCTGCGATGGTATGCTTCCGACCTTCTTCTTCCTCCTCCTCTTACCTCATCGGCTTATCTTTCGGTTTCCTCCTTGTAAATTATCTTATGTATCGACATTTGCTTGCGGCGAAATGTAAAATTAGGCCTTAAGAGTTCATGGCGAGTACTTTGGATCTTTTAGGTGTTTGAAATTGCCATTGAAGTGAGAAAATAATGTCGTGTTTTGTCCATTTCTTTGCTTGAAGATTGGATTTCACAAGTTTCTGCATTTGAAATGGAGATGGAGTTTGTGCATTTACAATCTGTTTATATACTGCTTAAGTGGAGAATCGATACATTAATGCTGGCGTATATGGATAATAGTCATTTTTGCATCACCACATTGCATTTGTATAGTTGATGTGTTATCTTTATACTCCTGAATGTATGTTGGTCTGGAGAACGTGTCAGAAGATAAATTTTCTTATTTGAATAATCTATTTACCTATTTTAATTTGGTAATGGAAATTCGGAACTCGAGTGTTCTCGTAAGTTACTGGTTTAGTACTAGTTGATCAAATGACATGTTGAGTTGATGGAGCTTACATGCTGATAAGCTATGAGTTTGCCAATGACATTGCTATATAAAATATGCAGGCACCAAAACGAGGTGGAAAGTTGGCTACTTCAGCCTCAGCAAAGAAGAAACCAGTATGTCCTATTGTCAATGGAGGTTAAATTGTTTGTTATCTGCATCAACTGCCTCTTTGCTTAATATGAACTGTTTGTCCTTACCAGGAGAAGACCGTGAACCCACTTTATGAGAAGCGACCTAAGCAGTTTGGAATTGGTGGGGCATTGCCTCCCAAAAGAGACATGAAGAGGTTTGTTAAGTGGCCCAAGGTTGTTCAGCTCCAGAGGAAGAAGAGGATCCTGAAGCAGAGGTTGAAGGTTCCACCAGCCTTGAACCAATTTACCAAGACACTTGACAAGAATCTCGGTAAGAATGTTCTGCATTTATTATGTCTGATATCTGGACATTGTTGAATTGTTTAGTCTGTAGATAAAATCAAAATTTGAAAACAACTAATCCTTCGCAAATAAAAGGAATCACTATTATTCCTGTTTATATCTTCTATTATGATGCTACAACGAGTTAAGTTTGAAGTATCAGCTATGAGCCTATACTAGACTTTTGTTCATTTCATTTCAATTGAATTTAATCAATGAAACACAGTTTTCTAACATATATTCATGGTAAACGCAGCAACAAGCCTGTTCAAGATGCTTCTCAAGTACAGGCCCGAAGACAAAGCCGCAAAGAAAGAACGTCTTATCAACAAGGCTCAAGCCGATGCTGCTGGAAAGGAGGCTGCAGCTGCTAAGAAGCCAATTGTGGTTAAATACGGTCTCAAGCATGTGACATACCTCATTGAACAGGTAGCTGGATTTTAAAGATCAGATAGTGTAATTCTTCAAAGTCTCGGATAGCGTATTATTATGCTCGTGGATTGAATTGTTGTTTCTGTACAACTTGGGCATGCGAATTATGCTTATGGATTGTTTTTCTGTTGTGTTGGACAGAACAAAGCTCAGCTGGTGGTTATAGCCCATGATGTGGACCCAATTGAGTTGGTTGTGTGGCTTCCAGCTCTGTGCAGGAAGATGGAGATTCCATACTGCATTGTGAAGGGGAAAGCACGATTGGGATCGGTACTTCACTTTGCGGGAACACTTTCTATTCTATTTTATCCCTGATTTTAGTATGTTTGCTGATCACATATTTCGACTCCAAAAATAGATTGTGCACAAGAAAAATGCTTCTGTGTTGTGCCTAACTACTGTCAAGAATGAAGACAAGCTGGATTTCAGCAAGATCTTGGAAGCCATTAAGGTGAGTCCAATTGTCGACATATTCAAAACTTCATGCTTTCCCACCAGTCCTTTATTGTTCTCATCATCTGTTTTATTTAATCAGGCCAACTTCAACGACAAGTACGAAGAGTTCAGAAAGAAGTGGGGAGGTGGTATAATGGGTTCAAAATCACAAGCAAAGACCAAGGCCAAGGAGAGGGTCCTTGCAAAGGAGGCTGCCCAGAGAATGACCTAGAGGCATGTACAATTTTTCTGGTTTTTCAAGCTTTATTTCAAATACTAGTTCAATCAGAGGGATTGTTATGTTTTTCAGTCATGCGTATGACATTTTGTGGTAGTTTACTTCACTGAGCTTTTATGATGAAACACGAGTTGCAATCTTGGTTAGCTTTTCAATTTCCCGTCGTGCAAAAATGAGCACATTCTCATTTCTTAGCAAGTGTTGCTGCAGCTTTCTGCGTGGCTTGCAACACGATGCAAATCGCTTTAGCTGTAACCCTTGTGGTAAAGATGTTAAACTATGATATACTTGTATGAGCATATACATTTCAGTAGAAGAAAGTGAAAACTAGTGTTGGACACGATATCTAAGAAAACAAACTAGACTTTAACAGTTGAACATAACATTGATCAATTAAAAAAGTGTTTTCAAAAGAAAAAAGATTAAGCAAATTAATTAATTACTTATCATTGATATTGTATGATTAATTATACATATCAAATATACAGTAGAATTTTAACGTATTTCAAAATTATTTAACATTTTGGGTGTGGAGTTATTTTTTCTTTCGGTAATTTTGCAAATTACTTAATTACTCATCATTGGAAGTACTTTATTTTGCAAAACGGGTATTTGTTAAGAATTTTTTTTAAATTGCGTATATCAATTATAAAGATGAATTATAAATTAGTTTATAATTTGTTGAATGAAAGTTCATATTTGAGTTAAAAAGACACGGGTATTTGTTAAGAATTTTTTAAAAATTGCGTATATCAATTATAAAGATGAATTATAAATTAGTTTATAATTTGTTGAATGAAAGTTCATATTTGAGTTACAAATTTCGTAGTACAACTAACAATAGAAAATGAACACTGGAATTAATAACTAAGTTCACTGCTTAAAAGTGAATATGCTTGGGATTTGCCCTTCCATCAAGTTTAACTATATTTCGGATAATAATTATAGACCAGTAATATTGTTCCCCTAGAATTATTTTAGGTGAAGTTTATAAAATCCTATAAAACAAAACATATCCAAGAAAAGGTAATTGAAAATAAGAAAAGATTTAGAGCGTAAATAAACTTAACCTAACTATTGGATAACATTTTAATGGTCAAGAATTATTCGCGAAGTTTTTTTTTCTCTACGACTTCACTTTAACTGAACCCATTTAGACGGTGACTTTGTATCCGAAATATATGGAGATAAAACCTAAGATAAAAAGGAGAAACATGTGTACCGTGACACGTTGAATTCCCTTGGCAAATGTATTAAGGTAAATGATGCTGAAGTTATTTGTTATTCAAGAATGCTCCACTTATATCGCTATAGAAATGGTGGGGGAGGAAAGAACAAGTGTGGAAGTACATAATCAAGTGTAGTTTATGAATTATTGAATGATGGGATCAAATAGAGATAAATAAAAAGACGAGTTCTAGTGAGCGTGAGCATTTGGTGGGTTGAATGTATCCCAAGCTTCAATCCAAGTAGCCATGGCATCACCTAGCTTGATGAAGTAAGGATCCAGGTGATTGAGGTTGGCCTTTATCTGTTTGGCTAGCTCTAGATAGCACAATTGCGGCGTATTGCACTCTTTCGGGAACACTACTGATTGGAAGAATGGGATGGTCTCTTCTTGCCAGAATATCCCGTTGAACTCCTTCCTCAAGTTCACAAATGGGTTACTTGCCTTGCTGTGCCATATGTACGGTAACCCTGTCTTGATTCCATATCCCAAGTGGTCACACACCACCTACAAACATTTCAAAGCTTAATGCGTGTCAGAGTTGATACAGACGAACCATACAACAAGGGTCGTGTACATACAAAGACACTGTAAAATCAATTGAGAATAGGAGTCAGTTCCATCCTAAAATTAAGTAACAATAGTAGGAATAGTCTACCACTTTATATACTATACTTAGAATGTCCCACTTTAGAATGTGTTATTACCTTGACACACCATCCCGCAAACATGTCATCGTATCTCTTGAAGGGAACTCCCTCTCCCATGAGACCAAAGTAAATGGCAGGCCCAATGATTTCCCTGTTGAAGGCGAGGTTCATTCCACACATGGGGAAGAGGCTTCCCTTTGGAATCGTCATCACCGCATCCACATACCTAAATCTCAAGTTTATCAAACCAATTGATAATACGAGGAATCTTTTACTAAAATGAAGGCGGAAAGAACCTGGTATTGCGTTCAAGTGGCTTGACAAGCTGAGTAGGGGCGTCGTAGTCGGGAATGTTGAGCCAAAGGCCATGGGAGACGGCGGTTGGGACACCTTCCCTCCAACTAAAGGGATAACCTCTCACGAAATCGGAGCCTTCAACGTAAGGATCATACAATGTGTTGAAGAAGTATGGTGTGGAAGGTGACTCGAGGTTCTTTATGTGTTGCTCGATTGCATTTATTTCTTTCCCACTTGGGTCCTTCGCTACCTTCATTCCAAAATATACCATATGTCATTTTTAGGTAGAGTGGAGATTGTGTGCATATGAACCCATACGTTCGTCAGACCAAGACAACGTTTCATAATAACTAATTGACAATAAGGTTGTTTATAATAGATGTCCTTTGAAATACCATTAAATAAAAAGCAAAATACTCACAAAGCAATCGTCATCAATGGTGAAAATGTATTTCTTCTTGGAGATGAGGAAGCCAAAGCAACGGCAAGCAGACTCCTTGTAAGAAATGCAAGTGTATAACTTAGGACCCAAGATCCGTTTCATATCGTCATGGTTATACAGATCGTAATCATATCCGTCGGGTACCCGGACCTTCTTGCTCGGATCCCCGTCTTGGATTATGATCAAGTGATACGGCTCAAAGAAGGGTCTCCATTGCTCCAGAAAATCAAGGGTCCTGATCGTCGGGATCACTATGTCTATCTCTTCCTTGGACGGTAGATCTCTTCTTGATCCCACTTGTGGAGCCATCCTTTGACCTAGATATTTTCTTCTTGTCTAAACTATTGACACATAATGGCCTTTTATATATCAGTGAGGACTGAGGATCTTCTATAATAATTATATGTATCTTTATATTCCTTTGATTTCATATTTTCATGAATAGAAATGAATGTATTCATCATATATCTTTTTAAGTACGAGTATTTTAAGAATGTTTCATCAAACGAATAGTATAGATTCATACATAGGATCTCAAACCATTATGTATGTATTTTTTTACATGTCATAATATTTTCAATGATTTATTTCCATTTTGGCACTTTATTTTATTTTTCAAATGGGCTGAATTATAAAAAAAAATTAATTCTTTTGACCAAATTATGTGTAAAAGCTATATATTTTAACTGTGATATATCTTAGATTTTAAATTTTCTATCAACACTAAAGTTTTAGAGGAAATACGACTGATTTTCAAATAATAAAGGAGGCTCAATGGATCAAACAGATTGCCATAAAATATGGGCCATTAATGGTCCAATTGGCCCAAAAGGAGGCCCAAAATAAAAAAGAGCTTATTTCTTTTTTGGGAAATTCCGGTTGGTACCCTTGCGGTATGGGGTATTCCGGATTTTGCCCACGACTTTTTCATAGTTCGGTTGGTACCCCTCAATTTTCACTTGTTTTCGGAAATTGCCCACCCGTTAAATGGAAGGTTAAACTTAACGGTTGGTACCCCTGTAGGGTTAAGAAATTCCAATTTCGTTGTTGTTTCTCAAAATTTCTACATGTGTACTTCATTCAAAGATGAATGAATGTACTCGTTGTCTCTTGTTGGCTGAATAATTCTGCTTTTCCTTGAAGATCTTTTTTTTTCTGGGTTTTTTTTTATGTATTTTTGTGTATTTCTGTTATCTTTTGTTTGTGTTTTTTCATGACGGTTAGTTCGTTTATGACCTTTTTCGACCTTTCGACCCACTAGACGACGCGTCGTCTAGCTCGAACCGCTTTCCATTAAAAAAAATATATATATATATAATCAGTGGCGGCCTTTGGGTGGGGCAGGGTGGGGCAGCTGCCCCACCCTCTAGCACGGAATAATAAAAATTAATATGAAGAACTATCATAGAAAACATGGTGGCACAGTGGTGTCAGGGTTTGAGCAAGAAAAGGAGTTTTTACTTGGTCTTGAGTTCGAATCGTATCACTGACCTTTGAGTTTATTTTTCCTTCTTTTTTTTCTTTCAAAAGACCTTTAGTGTATTTCTGTGATAGTTCCTTCGAAGATGAACGTTTATGCTCGTTGTCCAGTTGGCCGGATCATCCTGCTTTCCCTTGAAGACTTTTTTGTTTTCGTGTCCCTTTTGATGTATTTTAGTGTATTTCTTTTCTCCTTGGTTATGTAGTACTTCATGACGGTTAGTCCGTCTGCCGATCTTTTCGGCCTTTCGATCCATTACACGGCGCGCCGTCTAATGGTTCGAACCGCTTTCCGTTATCAAAAAAAAAAAAAAGACCTTATTGTTTCGGATTTAAATTACATATTTTATAATATATTTTATTTTTATTTGTCCAAATCCCTAAGTATAAAAGTTATTCACTTTTTTTTTTCTTTTTATGAATTCTACTTAAAAACAATTTATTGAATAATTCAAATACAAAATTAATACTCTATCAAAAATATGTTATAATTTATGACAAAAATAACATTATTTCAGTTAAGATTTTTTTAAAACTAATTTCATCCTTTATATAACTCCCTAAATATATGTAATGATAATCAATATATATATATATATATATATATATATATATATATATATATATATATATATATATATATATATATATATATATATATATATACTCTTCTTTTTTTTTTTTATAGATTACACCCTTTGTTGTCAGATTGACAGTTTATTTGTAACATTGACTATTTATTTTTGGTAGAATTGTAGTCAAAACTGGGCAAGTAGATTACATCTTGATTATGTTTTTATCGAAAATTTTTTTTTGCCCCACCCCTTAGAAATCCTGCGGCCGCCACTGTATATAATATGAAATGACTAATCAACAACATACGTGCATGGGTCGGAAAGCAAAGGCTTTATAAAGGATGATATGTCGGGACATATATATATGTACATAAAATGTATGTTATATGGTTTGTAAAAGTATATAATTATATAATAGAGATGTGGGTCTTACGTTGTGGTAGGCCATCATGCATTCAAATCACCAATGCATGGGAAGAAACGCTGCATGGACGTCCATAACGATTCATTATATTCCTCTTTGGTCAGACAGAAATTCCAATTTTATTTGTCTTTGAAATTCAGTGGTTTTGTGTATTTGGAATTTTTGTTATTGTTTTATTCGTAGGGCCCGTTTGGTTCCAACTTTGGGACGAAAACGAAATGACAACGAATTTAGTCTATATGTATATCCTTATTCATGAAATTTTATGGAATCATTTCTTGTGAATTAGTGTAAAATGCACTTGTTTTCCCACATTTTGTTTCCCTATAGGGTATCAAAAGTACTCAAACTCTACTCCAATTTCTTGAAACCACAAGAAATGATTCCACAAACTTTCATGAACAATGGTATACATATGGACTAAATTCGTTTTCATTCCGTTTTCGATTGCGGTGTTAAAACCAAACGGACCTTAATTTACTTATCTTACCGAATCATAGGGTACAATTGTTCATGGAAATGATAAAATTTGTGAACATGGCTTATAGTTTGAGATGTAACGTTATAAGTATGGAATTATATAATATAGATTGAAGAATGATTACATATATATAGAATAGCCCTACAAGTAGAATATATCTTCTTACTCAACCCACTTGAAGTTGTCTGTCCAAAAGTTATGAGAGTTTGGTGATAAAATCATGACACGATAAACCTCTTATAGTTACACCATATCAAGTTATTATTCTCCTTCATCTATATGACACGTTAAGCTTTTGAAGAAGTAATTATGCCGACTCCCTCTAGCTTTACAGTAATTTTATATGTTAATTAATTCTAAGATTTGAAGTTGTGAGCCCTGAGATGAATGATCAATTTACTTGGTTATCTGACTATTGATTGAAGTACGTTGATGGTAGGGTATCTACTTCTACATACACCTGTATATATGATTATTTTTGGTAGGAATGAGGGTTAGCGACCTCTGCACATCTAATCTCGCTTATTATAGTACATGCATGCATGATGAGACGTACACCAAATTATAACATGAAACTAACCATATAACATCTGTGATACAAACTTTGTCTCCTATAACTATATACCCCATATTTTAGAATATTTATATGCATATATGATAATTTGAAGATGCCAATTCATTATTTTTTTGATATCTAATCAAATCCCATCCACACTGGGCTTCTATGACGTCATCATTGTTTGGCTTATCTCGGCGTCATTTCATTTCATATTCATCATTTCTTACTAAAATAATATGATGCTAAGCTTTATATTCGGTCATTCGGGAAGGGCTTAGTTACTTGCGCTCCCGTTCAGCCGAATAAATTATCGGCTTAATCAAAAAAAATTGCATGGAAAAAATTTCACTTTTGAAGTTGATTAGAGCTGATACAACTCGGGCCGTCCCAACCGCCCGTAAAAACGGGAGGGTATGGACAAGAGGAAAAATCCGACCGGGCCTAAAAGCCCGGCCCGGCCGGACATCCGGGCCAGATCCGTAATTATTATTAGAGTATAGATCATATGAGAACACCCCTTAACGTAAGAACATGAGAACAAATTCGTAATTATTATTAGTTTTGTTACGAAAGTGTAATATCGTTTAATGTATTATTCGTATTTATTGTTGGTTGAGTGGATTATTCGTAGTTATTGTTGGATTCTTAATTATTATTATTCGTAGTTATTATTATTTTTGATATCTACTCTAGATCTCAACCCTTAATACTCACATCCAACGGTGTACGATTGTTCTCATGTTCTCGCGTTAGGGGTGTTCTCATGGGAACCACACCCTATATATATACATTAGTAAACCCTAGTCTTCACTTCACCGATCCTCATTACCTCACCCAAGCGGCGGCCTTCTTCTCTCGCAAACGAAACCACTTTGAATCTCCCCGTAGAGCTGTGAGCATCCCTAACTCGCATTTGCGTCTCTCCTCGACGTCGGCGTTGGCGTCTCTCCTCGCTCCTCAATCTCCCTGTTGAACAACCCTAATTCTCATCGTCGTCTCTTAATGGTGTCTCTCCTCGGCCTCAACGTCACCCTCCTCGGCCTCCGATTCGGCTATTGCCCTTAGCGCTGGCTCCGATTCGAGATTTGACAGTCGCCCTCCTCAACCTCCGATTCGAGATTTGGCCGTCGCCCTCAACATCTCTTCGACTTTGAATCGTGAATCGGGTCTAGTCCTCTAACTTCATGCTCTCCTCTATAAAGCTCTTCATGTTCTATTTGTATATCTCTTCTCCTCTATATTTTGAAACATTCTTCTATAGATTGAATTTTCTTTGAATCGGGATAGAAAGCTTCGATCATCCTTGAGCTTGTTCTTGTACTTTAATGTTCTTAAACAAGAAGAAAATAAACTAATAAAAAGAGGACTTAAACTTAAAAAAAATGGACTTAAACTTTAAGTCCAATTTTTTTAAGTTTAAGTCCTCTTTTTATTAGTTTATTTTCTTCTTGTTAAAGTTTAAGTCCAATTTTTTTTTCTCTTTATTTTCTTTTTTTTTAAGTTTATTTCCATAAATTTTTTTTAAGGTGAGGTGGCCGACCTTCGACCCGCCGGGTCTGACCCGTGACATGGCGGGTCGGCCATATATATGGGTCCGGGTCACCCTTCCCGGACCCTTGACCCGGCGGGTCGGATCCGTCGACCCGTGGACATGCTTAACCAACATCCTTGAGGGAGGCAGTTTCATATCCAAAATGACATAAGGCTATGCAAGAGAGAATTTCAATCGTGCACATAACAACACTTGAGAGTATGTTAATCTCTAAGCGATCGTAGAGCTATTGACTCTAATTGGATTTTTCGCATCAAATACAACTCTAATGGTTAGATTGAGCGTTATATGGGGGGGCGTTCAGTTGTGCTTGATAACCATTACCAAGAAGACATTAACTATAGTGAAACATTTGTTCTTGTTGCTAAATTGGTCACGGTCACACTACTTTTAGCAATTGTCTCTATTCATAATTGGAAGCTTCATCACATGGATGTTCAGAATGCTTTTCTTCATGGTGAGTTGCATGGGAAGTTTCAATGATCTCACCTCCCGGATTTCGAACCTCTTCCTAAGTTTATCGCCTTAATAAATCTTTGTATTGTCTTCATCAAGCTCTTCGGAAATTGGTTTTACAAATTCATATCTACCCTTCTAATTACGAGTTTTGTTAGTCTCTTGTTGAATACTCCCCTTTCACCTCTAGACGGTCAGGTACCACCCGTCAGATATTGGTCTATGTGGATAATTTGGTCATTACTAGCAACAATCTTGCTATCATTCGTAGATTTAAGGATCATCCGTATACATGCTTTCCATGAAGGACCTTGACCCCTTTGGTTTTTTTCTTAGGCATTGAGATTGTTTGCACCCGGCTAATTTATGGCTTAACCAAAGGAAATACACTCTTGAGATTCTGGTTGATTCTGATCTTCTTGGATGTAAACCTGCTTCTTTTCCGAAGTTTGCTCATCACGGTCTTCAATCGGATTCGTTTCCCCTGCTTAATGATCTTGAAAAATATCATCGTTCGTCTGAACGTCTTAACTACTTGTCCATCATTGGCCATGAACTTGCATACTAGGTTCGTATACGTTCTCAGTTCATGGATGCTCCGTGTCGTAGACAATGGGATGTTGCCTTGAAGGTTCTTCATTACATAAAGTTGGGCTTGCTCAGAGCATTTTCTTATATCGTTCTAGTGATCTCTACATTTGTGCCTTTTGTGACTCATATTATCCGGCTTGTCCTACCACTAGACATACTACTACAAGATACTTCATTTTACTCGATACCTCACCCATTTCTTGGAAAACCAAGAAGCAAGCTACCATATGCAAATATCTTGTTGAGGCTGAATACAAAGTAATTGTTGCTACTACATGTGAGCTTCTCTAACTTCGCTCCCTACTTTATTCACTCGGATTTTTGGCACAAGGTTCCCGTGAGCCTCTATTGCAATAATCAGTCCGCTATTCATATCGACAACAATTAAGTCTTTCATGAACATACCAAGCACATTGAGATTGATTGTCATACTATCAAGGAATAGATGCAATAAGGTATCATTGAAACACAATATGCCTGTGACACCCTTTAGCTAGGTGACATCACGACTAAGATTCTTGGCCCTACTATATTCAACTTCCTGATTTGCAAGGTTGGAGTTGTTTATTTCCCACCTCCAGCTTGAGGAGGGTGTTAGAGTTAAGGCCTAGTATATTGGGTTTATCCTTTATTTGGTAGTTTACCGTTTTGCCCCTTTGTATTTGTCTATATGAACAATAGTTGATCAATGAAATAAACAAGTTTTTAGATCACAAATCTCTACGCATAAAAAATGCTCATTATCAAAAGTAGAAGTTGAAATCCTATTACGACAGGAATAAAGTCTCTTTCGTGAGTTGCGTCGATTATTGAGGAACATAATTATTCATCCATTGTGGTCACTAAATTTTAACTAGTGGAAATAGGCCATGGGTGTTTTGACAAAGGATTAAAAATATCATAATTATGGAACAAAATAAGTATAATTAGAGTAATTAGAACATTTCAAAATTATTTATTCTCGTACGCTGTTGAACACTAGATCATAATATCTCCATTATTCCATCAACAACGAGAACCAAAGGAGAATCCCAAGCAACACTAGATTTTAAAGTTAGTATATTGACGACAATGAGGTGATACAAGATCGTAGATTCTAATATATGATAAATTTTGCTAGAGAAAACATCTAAATTCAACCTGTATTATGTGCTAAGCTTCTTTCTCATTATTCGTCCAACCAAGCATACAAATACGTCATAGTTTTGTAGAAGGAATTTAGCCAACCTTAATGATTATACATTAGTTCACAAAAATATCGTTATAAGGTTATTATATACATTTCAATAAGCTACCTTTCTTTATCATTTATAGTTATCACTTATAAGATTATTATTGCTTGGGTCCTTTTAGGAAGCTGAATTTACTAGACGATGGAAGACAGTGGCGGAGCCAAGGAGGGTAACGGAGGGGAACGTTACCCTCCTTAAACGGCGTAGACTGCGTAGTTTAGGCTTAAAAAAAACCCCCAATTCAAAACGACGTCGTTTTGATTTTATAAAAAAAAAAACCTAATCAGATTTTGAAACAGTGCACGCAGCACGCTCCTCCCATCTCTCACTCTCCCCTGCGATTCTCAACTCGAAGTCGCGGCGCCGGCCACGCTAAGGCACTATGGCACACTCGCAGCCACACTCCTCCGGTTCGCAGTCGCAGCCACGCTCCTCCGGTTCGCAGTCGCAGACTCGCTGGGACTCGCAGCCACGCTCCTCCGGTTCGCAGTCGCAACCCATCTCCATTCTCGGGTCTTCCGGCTTCTCCTCAGGCAGCAGCAGCGAGCCAGCGACAGAAGCCGACGGGCGACGGCCGGTAGCACCGTAGTAGCGCTGCAGCAGCCAGCAGCGAGTCAGGTCTTCTCACTTCTCAGTAAGTCTGCCCCAATTTTTCTTCACTAATTTCACTTCAATTCTTCTCTGCTCAAGTGCTCAGCCTTTTAATTATTTTCATTTCGATTCTTCTTCTTCTTCAGATTTTTTTTCACTTCCGTCAACTCGCTAATCGTCTTCCAAGTTCCAACAAGGCAACAACTCAGCAACAACCAATCAAGGTAAGATTGTCTTGAATTTTTGTTCAATTTTCAGTTTTAATTATTTGATTGTTGATTGTTAATTGTTGATTGTTAATTGTTGATTGTTGATTGTATGATTTTCTGATTTATGATTAGGATTTAAAAATATGGATAAATATCTTATTCGGAAGAAGATATCAATTCCAAGTGTTGAAGATTCAAGTTCAATTCCTAATGAGAATTTTGGTGCATCATTTGAAAATGATGTTAGAAATGACGTAGTTGGCGAAAAAAGAGCTCGAATGGAGCGTCCTCATGATCCAACTTGTGAATTTAGTATTATTAGTGATCCGGCATTGCGCAACAAGATGGGAGATGAATTTTTGACTGACAGTTTGATTTGTTATATCGAGAAAGATGTTTTCAAAAGCATTGACAATGAAGTTATCATTCAACATTTTCAGAATATGGGATCCCGAAAGAGGGATTTGCCTCGTATAGTGTAGTGAACTCTTTTGTTGTACTAAACTCTAGTTTTACTAATGAATTATTTTACCGATATTTTTTTTGTAATTGAATTAAATATCGTAACAGATTAGTACCCTCCTTAAATTACATCCTGGCTCCGCCACTGATGGATGATGAAGGAGATGATGGTAGCTGAAGAAATGTGAATTTGGTGTTTGGGAACCAAATTTTGAGGGAGATGATGGGTGATGAAGGAAGTAATATTTCATAATCTACCAAAAGGTATTATGGAGACGAAGGAAAACATTCAGCTACTATTATTCCAATTTGCCCTAAAAGTTTATTTGTGTTCAGATTTTTTTTTTTTCTTTCCTGTAGCTTTTTATCTTTATCTTTTTACTTTTAGTGAGTAATTTTTTGAAGCCATAAAAATTTAGTTTTTATTTGTGAAAAAAAAACATTTTATTTATATTATTTATAAGTGAATTTATGTTCTATATTATTGTTTTTTATTTTTATTATATTTTTATAACGATAAATATAACCATAAAACAAAATATTTATCAGAAAAAATTAAATTTAAAACTATCAAATTAAATAAAGTTACTTGTAAATGAAATTTTATAATTGCATTTTTTTTAAATAATTTGTTGTTGCATTGCTCTTGAAACATAAAAAAAAGTTTTAAGGTAATTATAATTTGTTGGTTATTTTATTAAATTTATTTGAAAATAATGATATATAAAATATGTCCTTTTTAATAATTTTACGTTTAAGTCAGCTATTGTTAGCTTCGTTCTCCCAAACACCAACCAATCTTATAGAAAAATACCATCTCTTCAATGACTGCCTATTTTAGTTTCACCTTCTTCAACTTCAGCTCCAATAATCTATCATTTTACAAACGAATCCTTGATCATTTTAATAGTTGAATTACGCCTTTATACTCGCACAGTAGTACATAATGCTGTTTTAGAATCCTTTCAGCTAATTAACAAAGGATTTTCAAGCTTCTATGCTAAAAAGCATCTAGGCTTTCTAACAAGGAGGATGATCCAAAAGAATGCACCTTCTAACTTCTAATATAAAACTAATAATTTCTTCCTATACAACTCACAAGATTGACCTTAAAATGATGTACTAGAGTAAATTAACACTAATTTACCCCTAAATTTGTGCCGACTTTGAAACCATTGTGAGCCCATGCATCTTTTCAAAACACGGTTCACGAATTAAAAAATCAAATTCAGTTAACCATTTGGGTTAGAATATTATTGACTATGTTTATTTATTTACCAAGGAACGCTAGTAAAAGAGGACGAACACATTAATTTCAACAAATGAACGTTTGTTGCGTGCTCTAAAAATACTCTTTTGATTAATACAAAATATATAAAAAGATTTGACCGTCATAATAATAATTTGCAAAGAGAAATTAACAAAACATATAAATGTACTATTTTGTGTTGAGAAAAAAACACCAGTAATCCAAACTACGAGTCAATTTTTTTGAAACAATTTAATTTACTTGACTTTTTTTAATTTTATATTTAGTAAAATGTATCCATTGACAGAAGACTGTAGCGTTTGAGAATAAATAAAAAGGTTGTGATATATTTATTTAATTGAGATATTAAACAGCCTAATTACTATTATAACTTTTTAAAAAAGGTCTGTTATCAAAATTACTTATTTAGGGTAAAAAAATACATCCAAAATCATATGATAGTATTTTTTAACAAAAAATACACAACAATACGTAAATAATATTTGATATTTTAAATTATTTTTAAAATAAAACAAAGGAACTGCGTTGTGTGCGTGCACGGGAGAGAAATACCATGGTCTCGAGGCTGCCCCACATCCGTTGAACATGCATCCCCAGAAAACTGCCACGTCAGCCAATGTTGATTACGATGAACGGTTAGGATTTGCTCTCTTCCATCCACTGAATTTCTTTTTCGCTTATTTTTTTTGATTTCAGTTTCCGTTTCAAAAATTAAAGACAATGAGGCCACTAGGAGAGAGAACCCGCAAACCCAAACTCCCCCACAAAAGCCACAACACAGAGTGTGTTTCAGAAAGAGAGAAGAAGTGAACAACAATAACCCAGAAAACAAAAACAAATGGGAGGGGTATCACACTTTCTCCTTCGCCTTCTTCCTGATTCAGCCTCTGTTTTTGTTTTGTGTTTTGATCTTTCTTCTGCTAACAGGAAGAAGAGAAGAAGCCTGAGGAGAAGCAGCCTGAAGAGACGAAGGCCACCGGAGATGAAAACAAAGTCGTCGAAGCTGGTGATGATAAGAAAGATTCCGGCAAGGAAGAACCGCCGGCACCGCCGCCTCCACCGCCGGAAATTGTTCTGAGAGTTTACATGCATTGTGAGGGTTGCGCTCGCAAAGTAAAAAAATCACTTCGTGGATTCAATGGTACTTTTTATAAATAAATTAGGGGAAAAAAAAAAAGCAATCCTTTTCAGTTTCTCACTTTTTCCTCTAATTCTCTTTCTCGATCTTCAAAGCTCAAAATCGATTAAAGCAACTTGTGTAACAATGGATTGAACCTGCAGGCGTTGAAGATGTGATAACAGATTGTAAGAACCATACGGTGGTTGTGAAGGGAGAGAAAGCAGATCCGGAGAAAGTTCTAGAAAGAGTACAGAGGAAGAGCCACCGCCACGTGGAGCTTCTCTCTCCTATCCCAAAACCACCGTCTGAGGAAGAAGCTAAGAAGGAGGAACAGAAGGAGGCTCCAAAGGAAGAGAAGAAAGATGAGGTCTTGTTAATTTCTAATCTATTTTAGTTTTAGTTTGGTGCTCTGTTTAACTTTTGTGAAATTGTTTTCTGAAAGCACTTGTGCTCTGTTTTTTGTTTTCTGTGTTGGTTGCAGCCAAAGGTGATAACAGTTGTACTCAAAGTTCACATGCACTGCGAAGCTTGTGCAGAAGAGATCAAGAAAAGAATTGAAAAAATGAAAGGTATATACTTTCAGTTCTTTTTTAATAATAAAAAAAGAAAAACTTGAATCAAATGTATAGTTTATAATTTCACCTATCAAAATCAATTCATTCCTCAATCATGTTCCTTAAAAGATGCATCAACAATGAACACTCGGAAATCTAATTGCTCAGTATACTATATTTTTTGCTTCCCCAAAAGTAAATATTAATATTCTACGAATCATGATGCAGAAGTGGAGGTTGCAACACCAGATCTGAAGAACTCAGAAGTGACGGTTAAGGGGACATTTGACCCACCAAAGCTAGTGGACTATATTCAGAGAAGAACAGGCAAGCAAGCCATGATAATTAAACAAGATCCTGAAGAGCCAAAGGAAGGAGACGGTGAGAAAGGAAAAGAAGGTAACGAGGAGAAAAAAGAAGGAGACGGAGAGGAGAAAAAAGGAGACGGAGATGCGAAAGAAGAGAAAAAAGACGGCGAGGCGGCGGCGGCGGGCGAAGGCGGCGGCGAGACGGCGGCGGATGAGGAGATGATGAAGGTGGTTGAGCTGAGGAAGAATGAATTTTATTACTACCCACCAAAGTACGGAATGCCAATGTACAATGCTTATCCTCCTCAGATCTTTAGCGATGAAAACCCTAACGCGTGTTCAATCATGTAAGCTTGATTTAAGGATTAATATTGTATTTAACCTCTACAGTCTACATTTGTATAGACTTTGGTCTGGCGGCGCCGCGGCTTTTGCATGGCTGAGATAAACAATGGATTTTGTAACTTTTTTTTACTGCCCTTTGTTTCGATACAATAATCAGTTAGATTGGAGATAATAAGGTTTCGTATCGGAAGATGGGACACTCCGAACCTAATATATAATCCTATTGTCAATTGGTTTAACATGAAACCTCATCAGATTTATGTGCGTTCGTATGCACACGAGTCCCGCTCTACCGGTCCGTTTTATATTATTTTTGGCGAGAAGTAAATATTCGTAAGCAATATAGATGTACAAAATTTTACCAAATTGATCAAAGATCAATTTTGAGTAGTGAAAAACACGTCAGATCCAGCTAAGTACGGATAAAAGGTGACACTGTAAGGTTAGATGGGCGGCCCTTAAATTATGGTTGGTGGACTGACTTGTATACTGTTCATAAGTTTGGTATTAAATTAACCTTTTTTTGTTAGAGGCACGAAAATAACAAAAAGAAGTGGGGGGAATTATGTACATTTCTGTAAATTATATTTATTTTAATATATATTACACTATTTATGTGTCCCAATTGGCAATTTATGCAGATCCCTTATATATTATTGTAATCTTCATCTCATGCGTCCCATGTTTCATAATGCATTAATAACTTGTCATTTATAGACGACTTGGTCATTAAACGTTTAATAAATGAAGAGAAATGTAATCAATATTATGATATAATAGGACATTTATTAACTTTTCCGTTTGGTTTGTGGTGCAACTTTCTATAAAATTAGTTTTACCTACTAATTTCATTTTTTAAATCATATTATATTAGACAATTTTGATAACTAGACCTTTTTTAAAAACTATAGCAGTAACTAGAATTTTTAATGTTTCAATTAAGTAAATATACCCCAACCTTTTGTATTTATTCTCAAACTCTATACATTCTTCTTTCAAGGGGTACATTTAATAAACACAAAACTAAAAAAAGCCTAGTAAACCAAATTATTTCTATTTATATTAAAGGGTGAACATTTCTTTCACTCTTGAAAAGTGTATAAACTTAAAACCAGTTAACATTTAAAAGAATTTTATTCACAAATATAAACAAGTTAATTCTAACATGAACCATTTCAAAGTAGAGACCACACTCCCAACACAAATTTGAAAGAGGCTCTTAAACTAAATTTTTTTTAAAAAAATGAAGGAGATAATTTGAATGTGATCCGGAAGCTTCAAGGTTGTACGAGTTTCCTTGTAATGTCGAGATGCTTTTATCCCATTCATGCTGGATTTTCGGTGTTTTGACAATGTTAAAATTACGCATATTTTTAGAAAAAAAATTAACTGTGTGGTTGTCCGTCTAACCTATCTCTGGCAGTCGACTATCCATACCAATTTTTAGACGATAACAAATTTCACGTACTCATTCACAAAGACGTTTTAGATTGTACTACTACTATAAGGTGAGATGATGTAACCGATCTGTAAAAGGATATATATATATATATATATATATATATATATATATATATATATATATATATATATATATATATATATATATATATATATATATATATATATAGGGTGCGGTTCCCATGAGAACAACCTTATCGTGTAATCATGATAACATTCTTAGACCGTCGGATGGTAAGTATAAAAGGGTCGAGATTTAGTGTAGATATCATAATTAATAATAATTACGAATAATAACAATTAGGAATAATCCATTCAACCAACAATAATTAAGAATAATCCACTCAATCAACAATAATTACGAATAATACATTAAAGGATATGACACCTTCGTAACAAAACTAATAATAATTACGAATCTGTTCTCATGATTACACGATAAGCTCGTTCTCATATGATCAATACTATATATATATATATATTAGGGTGCGGTTCCCATGAGAACAACCTTACCATGTAATCGTGAGAACAATCTTACACCGTCAGATGATGAGTATTAAGGGTCGAGATTTAGGATAGATATCATATTTATTAGATAAATAGTATTCTGAAACTAATAATAACTATGAATAATTCATTCAACCAACAGTAACTACAATTAATGCATTAAATGATATAACACATTCGTAACAAAACTAATAATAACTACGAACTGTTTTCATGATTACACGATAAGACTTATTCTCATATAATCTATACTCTATGATATATATATATATATATATATATATATATATATATATATATATATATATATATATATATATATATATATATATATATATGAGATTTTGTAGTATACTAGTGTGGCTAGAGAGAAAGGAAGCACAGTGAGCTAGTTAGGAAAATGAATGTTTAATAATAAAGGACAATTTTGGTAACTAGACCTTTTTGAAAAACTAGAGTAATAACTAGACTTTTTAATGTTTCAATTAAGTATATATACCTCAACCTTTTGTATTTATTCTCAAACTTTACACACTTTTCTCTCAAAGCATACATTTAGTAAACACAAAAATAGAACAAGCCTACTAAACCATATTATTTCAATAATAAATGCAGGCACTTGATTGATGAACCGCAAGTAGACACTTTTTTGGTTAAGAAGCATCTCCAAACTTAGGATACCAATCAGCTGCTAACATCGACATGAATGGAAGGAAGGAACAACCATAATCATCGTCTACATTGAAATTAATCTATGCCTACCAACCTCTCATGTCAATTTTACCCATTTAATCCAAAAAATAAACCGAATATGACATGTTTAAAAGATGACAATATAAAGGAAATGAAAAAGCGAGACTTATAATAGTGGCGGGGATCACAAATATTAAAATAAAGCTGGCCATGATAATTCACTTTAGGAATAGCTAGTGTCACTTCAAAGTGTAAAAATTACGAAAACCACCCATTGAGTACGTCACTATTTGCATAAATAAGGGTGTGTTTTAATTTCATATATATCTTGACAATGTATGAAAAGATAGAGATAAGATTGTTGATGAAAAAACAAGATTGCTTGGTGGATTGTTCATATGATAATGTGCTTCTGTCGATCCATTTTGAAGTAAGTTTTGCTTTGTGAAATATAAACCAGATGTTAAAACATGATTGATTGATTGATTGATATCTCTTTCATGTATATGGTTAACCATATTCACTAATCGAGACCATATATATGTTGTTCTTTTTAAAAATAGTCAATGGAGTTGATAGTTAAAAAAAAATCTCACTATGATTAAGCATATTATCCGTGACCTGACGGGTAAGGGTCGAGTTGATCCTGATCCGGAGGATCGACACGCCAACGGTCAATTTTGAGGGGGGAATAAAAAAATCGAACCCAACAGCTAAAATAGCCGTTGGCGGGTCGACCCCCGGGTCATCCCTTTTCTTTTCTAAAAATTTGGTTTTTAAAACAAGAGGGCCAACCCGATGGGTTGACCTTGTCGGGTTGGCCTTTTATACGGGTCTGGGTCACCCTTCCCGGATCCGTCAACCCGGCGGATCCGACCCGTGGGCATGCATAACTAAGATGTTTGTCCATCCATTGTAGTTAAAGGGGCGGTGTTATTTACGACGGTAAATTTTTATGAGTGAAGGTGACACTAACGTGTCTTCTGCTCGTACTACTACTTCGTCCGAATTGCTAAAAACTTATAAAACTCGACTTCTATGCAATTTTATTCAGAACTAGTATAATACCCGCACCTTGTGCGGGTTTTGAAAAAAATGAGATAGGTTTTTTTTACGTGCTTTTGTTTTGTATACTTCTCTAATCTAATCCTGCGTCCACAGCGCGCCACGTCATTAACTCGTGCTCTGTTTTAGTAAGTATAATAGATTTGGTTTCTATAAAATTATTATTTTAATAATAAAAGATTTTATGGTTTAAAAAATAGTGTGAAAAATAAAGATTTATTGGCTTTAATTGTGGGAGCTCAATTTCAAAAATCCTGCGTCCACAGCGCGCCACGTCATCAACCCGTGCTCTGTTTTAGTAAGTATAATAGATTTGGTTTCTATAAAATTATTATTTTAATAATAAAAGATTTTATGGTTTAAAAAATAGTGTGAAAAATAAAGATTTATTGGCTTTAATTGTGGGAGCTCAATTTCAAAAATCCTGCGTCTACAGCGCGCCACGTCATCAAACCGTGCTCTGTTTTAGTAAGTATAATAGATTTGGTTTCTATAAAATTGTTTTAGTAAGTATAATAGATATATGGTGTATTCGTATTGCACGTAGGAGCACGCTCATGGTGAGCTTCAACCATATAGTCGTATTTTGCATTGAAGTGATCGAAGTTGTTTGAATAATTTAATAACCATCATGTAAATAAAATAGGCCTCTTTACTATTAAAAAACATTAATTATTATTTTAATGGTGAATGATAAGAAGTTGAGGAACATCCCATACAATTAGGAAAACATTAATATCAAGCACACATAAATATTATATTGTCTCTAGAATGAAAAGAAAGAAATATTGAAAAACATTTAATTACTATGGGCGTTTCAATAATATAAATTTTGATAAAATGAAATACTATTGTAATTATAATGTAATGAAAATACTTAAATATAGTCCCACAACATTTAAATGTAATGATTTTAATACTCTAAATATAAGTTAATTAATAACAAAAAAAAAACATAATAGAATATGTGCTGAGATGATGTTTTTTTTTAAAGAAACAAGGATGTTAG